>WNWK01000242.1:452500-626200 GCA_009830355.1 Cherax destructor
AGTAAGTGTAAACGTCATATGTTTTATAACTGTAAACGTTATAAAACACATGACAAAATGGACACTGAAGACGAGGCCCCACGATATCTCTGCTAAGGAGACTAGATAGAGTGGATAGGGGCAGCTGTGTGTGATGAATGAGGGAGCCAGGGGGCACAGATGCCAGATAACAACACAGATGAACCGTAGAGACGTTTAAAAAGCAAGTTTTCAATCTCAGAATGTTCAATAAATGGAAGACTACAAGTTGTGGTGGCAGAGGGCAGGTCAGGCCTGTGTAGGGCAGGTCAGGCCTGTGTAGGGCAGGTCAGGCCTGTGTAGGGCAGGTCAGGCCTGTGTAGGGCAGGTCAGGCCTGTGTAGGGCAGGTCAGGCCTGTGTAGGGCAGGTCAGGCCTGTGTAGGGCAGGTCAGGCCTGTGTAGGGCAGGTCAGGCCTGTGTAGGGCAGGTCAGGCCTGTGTAGGGCAGGTCAGGCCTGTGTAGGGCAGGTCAGGCCTGTGTAGTGCAGGTCAGGCCTGTGTAGGGTAGGTCAGGCCTGTGTAGGGCAGATCAGGCCTGTGTAGGGCAGGTCAGGCCTGTGTAGGGTAGGTCAGGCCTGTGTAGGGCAGATCAGGCCTGTGTAGGGCAGGTCAGGCCTGTGCAGGGCAGGTCAGGCCTGTGTAGGGCAGATCAGGCCTGTGTAGGGCAGGCCAGGCCTGTGTAGGGTAGGTCAGGCTGTGTAGGGCAGGTCAGGCCTGTGTAGGGCAGGTCAGGCCTGTATTCAAGAGTAGGTGTAGTAGAGACCAAGAAACAAGGGACCAGGAAAGCAGGTCGTTAGCAGTAACAAGGCCAGGAGCTATGAGTCAACTCACACCTTCACGAGGGCATAATTGGAAGTTAAAAACACAAATGAGCTATGGAGATGTCAGGAAGTAATTCTTCAGCCTCAGAGCAGTCAGGAAGTGGAGTGACTTGGACAACAAAGTGGTAGCCAGAATAGGTATGACAGGGCTCACGAACCTAGGAGAAAGTGAACCCAGTAAGGACTAGTTGAAGAAGCCAGGCCAGGAGCTGAGACTTCACCTCTGCAAAAACAAATAGTACGCACGCACGAGCGAGCGCACACACACACACACACAGATGCGGGAACCAGGAGCAATGAATCGACCCCTGCAACCACATACAGGTGAGTACACACACTTAAGAGAAGGTCCAGGACTCTGCTTCAACATCAGTTAAAAAACTACCAGCGCTTGTATGTGTCACGTTACCGTGTGTTACCAGTCAACCTTAAACATATCACCATAACATAACTCGTAACATAACACTGTAACATAATTCGTAATATAACACGTAACATAACTCGTAATATAACACGTAACATAACTCGTAATATAACACGTAACATAACTCGTTACATAAGAGCGTAACATAACAGCGTAAGAGTTACTTGTTAAAATTTCGATTTGTAGAATCATATTATTATTATTATTAGTATCATTATTATCATTATACATAAAGAGTACGAGGTGAGCATCATACAGTGAGAGGACTGGGAGGTAGTCAGGTTTGATCCAGCGACGAAGAGGCTGGCTCCGGTTCCTCGTATCAAGAATCGTTGAGCAGCATAAAGGCAGTCTCAGCAACAGAGGTGCCAGAGGTGACATGGGTGCCAGCTATTGTTCCCAGACGATCAAAGTGTTGAGTCTCATGACAATGACAAGTGTGAGTGTCATGACAATGACAAGTGTGAGTGTTAGGATGACAAGTTTGAGTGTCATGACAATGACAGGTGTTGATGTTGTGAAAGGACAATGACAGGTGTTGATGCTGAGTGTCATGACAATGACAGGTGTTGATGCTGAGTGTCATGACAATGACAGGTGTTGATGTTGTGTCATGACAATGACAGGTGTTGATGCTGAGTGTCATGACAATGACAGGTGTTGATGTTGTGTCATGACAATGACAGGTGTTGATGCTGAGTGTCATGACAATGACAGGTGTTGATGCTAAGTGTCATGACAATGACAGGTGTTGATGTTGTGTCATGACAATGACAGGTGTTGATGCTGAGTGTCATGACAATGACAGGTGTTGATGTTGTGTCATGACAATGACAGGTGTTGATGCTGAGTGTCATGACAATGACAGGTGTTGATGTTGTGTCATGACAATGACAGGTGTTGATGCTGAGTGTCATGACAATGACAGGTGTTGATGCTAAGTGTCATGACAATGACAGGTGTTAATGCTAAGTGTCATGACAATGCCAACAAGTGCACAACACGGTGTGAGAATACGGTTGTACATACTTCTTCTTAACAATAATACGGCATAAAACACTACAGCTGTGTGTACTCACCAATTTGTGTGTGTGTGTGTACTCATTTAACTGTGGTTGCAGGAGTCGATTCATAGCTCCTGGCCCCGCCTCTTCACTGGCCTCTACTGGGTCACTCTCCCTGCTCCATGAGCTTAATCATACCTCGTCTTAAAACTATGTATGGTTCCTGCCTCCACTATATCTTTCTCTAGACTATTCCACTTCCTGACTACTCTGTGGCTGAAGAAATGCTTCCTAACATCCCTTTGACTCATCTGAGTCTTCAGCTTCCAGTTGTGTCCCCTTGTTTCTGTGTTCCCTCTCTGGAACATCCTGTGTGTGTGTGTGTGTGTGTGTGTATGTGTGTGTGTATGTGTTTGTGTATGTGTGTGTATGTGTGTGTATATGTATGTGTGTGTATATGTATGTGTGTGTATATGTATGTGTGTGTGTATGTGTGTGTGTATGTGTGTGTGTGTATGTGTGTGTATATGTGTGTGTGTGTGTGTGTGTGTGTATGTGTGTGTGTGTGTATGTGTGTATGTGTGGGTATGTGTGTGTATGTGTGTGTATGTGTATGTGTGTGTATGTGTGTGTGTATACTAGTTGTGGTTGAGGGTTCGATTCAAGCTTTGGCATCCTCTTCACTGATCGCTACTAGGTCACTCTTCCTGTCCATGAGCTTTATCATACCTTCCTTAAGCTATGTATGGATCCTGCCTCCACTAATCACTTCCAGACTATTCCACTTCCTGATAATCTGGGACTGAAGGAATACTTCTAACATTTCTGTGTTCATCTGAGTCTTCAGCTTCAACTGTGACCTTGGTGCTGTGTCCCATCTCTGGAACATCCTGTCTGTACCTTGTTTATTTTCGTATTTTATATGTCGTTGACCAGGTGTGGTCCCAAACTGGTGCTGCATACTCCAATATGGGCCTGACGGACGGGTGTAGTGTCTTGAACGATTCCTTACTAGGTATCGGGAAAGCTATTCTAGGTTGCCAGGCGCCCATAGCTCGCCCCAGTTATCTGGTTGGTGTGTGCTTCCGGCTGCTCAGAGTTATCTACCCAAGATCTTTTCCTTGGTGAGGTTGAGTCTCTGGCCACCAGCTATACTCTGTCTGCGGTCTTATTTGACCTTTCCGATCTTCATGACTTTGCATTTAGCGGTTAAACTCGAGAAGCCAGTTGGTGACCACGTTCCAGCCTGTCCAGGTCTCTTTGTGTCCCTCCTGATCCTCATCTGATTTAATTCTCTCATTATTTCACATCATCTGCAAACAGAGACACTTCTGAGTCTATCCTTCCATCATGTCATTGCAATATACCAAAATAGCATGGTCCTAGGACTGACGTTGACTGGGACCCGCTGTCAGGGCCCCACTGTGATCCTCATCACGTACCATGACTCGTTGTTGCCTCCTGTCAGGTATTCCTGATCCATTGCAGTGCCCTTCTTGTTATACGTGCCTGATCCTCTGTTCTCACCAAATCTCTTTGAGGAACTGTATCGAGGCTTCTTGCAGTCCAAGAAATGCAATCAACCTCACCCTCTCTCTGTGTCTTACCTCTGTTACCTTGTCTAAAACTCCAAGAGGTTTGTGACACAGGATTGCCTTCCCCTGAATCCGTGCTGGTTGTCATTTATAATCTTGTTCCGTTCCAGGTGCTCTACCACTCTCCTCTGACAATCTTCCCATTTTTGTTAACTCACCAGATGTGGTTGCAGGGTCCGAGTCATGCTCCTGGCCCCGCTCTCACTGGCCGCCACTGGGCACTTCCTGCGCCATGCGCTTATCATGATGCGAACCTGCCTCCACTACACGTTTCCCAAACTTTTCCACTTCTGACCACTCTTGATGAAGAAATACTCCAAACATCCGTGATTCACCTGAGCTTCTTCCAACTGTGTCCCTTGTTGTTGTGTCCATCTTGGAACATTCTGTCTCTGTCCACCTTGTCAATTCCCTCTCGTATCTTATATGTCGTTATCATGTCCCCCTTCTCCTGTCCTCAAGTGTCGTCAGGTCGATTTCCCTTAACCTCTACCTCGTAGGATATACCCTTAGCTCCGGGACTAGTCTTGTTACAAACCTTGCAATTTCTCTAGCTTCTTTCTGCCTTGGCAGATGGGTCCAAACTGGTGCTGCATACCCAGTATGGGCCTAACGTACACAGTGTACAGGGTCCTGAACGATTCTTTATTAAGATGTCGGAATTGTTGTTCTTAGGTTAGCTCAGGTTAGCCTGGCCTGTTATACTCATCCAAAGATCTTTCCTTGATTGAGGTTTGTAGTCTCTGGCCCCTAGACTGTTAGTTACCATTTTGTCCTAGGCAGTAGTCGATTAGATCACTAGCCTGACTGTGTGTGTGTGTGTGTGTGTGTTGTGTGTGTGTGTGTGTGTGTGGTGGTGGTGCGTGTGGTGTATGTGTGTGTGTCTGTGTGTGTGTGTGTGTACTCATTAATTGTACTCACCTAATTGTGGCTGCAGGGGTCGAGACTCAGCTCCTGGCCCCGCCTCTTCGCTGTCCGCTACTGGATCACTGCTCTCCCTGCTCCATGAGCTTTATCATACCTTGTCTTAAAACTATGTATGGTTCCTGCCTCCACTATATCTTTCTCTAGACTATTCCACTTCCTGACTACTCTGTGGCTGAAGAAATGCTTCCTAACATCCCTTTGACTCATCTGAGTCTTCAGCTTCCAGTTGTGTCCCCTTGTCTCTGTGTTGTGTGTGTGTGTGTGTGTGTGTGTGTGTGTGTGTGTATGTGTGTGTGATTTGTGTGTGGTGTGTGTGTGTGTGTGTGTGTGTGTGTGTGTGTGTGTGTGTGTGTGCGTGCGTGTGTGTGAACACATCAAACATGAAGAACAATACAGTTGTGTAAACACACCAAACATGAATAACACCACAGTTGTGCGTGTGAACAAGTCTGGTGCAAAACAACAAATTCAGCCAAAGTGAGCATTATGTTAGGCTTAATCATTGCCAGGCCAGCACTCTGGCCCACTCATGCTGGATGCTCGCACAAATTACTCTCCATCACACCAACCACTGCCTAGTGTACGTATGTCTCATCACACACTACAAGTCTTTGGCCTTCTTTTAAATATTATAATACAACATTTCATTATATATATATATATAATATATATATATATATATATATATTATAATATAATATATATTATATATATATATATATATGCAGAACAACCACTGTAAAAAAAATAGTGAACTTCCAAGCGCTTTCGTGATTTCTCACATTATCAGTGGTTGTTCTGTATATTGTGATATTACTTGTTTATTGTGATCTTATTGCACACTCACACATGTCATGTAGTGGAAACAGGATCCGTACATAGCTTTAAGAAGAGGTATGATAAAGCTCATGGAGCAGGGAGAGCGTGGACCTAGTAGCAACCAGTGAAGAGGCGGGGCCAGGAGCTATGATTCGACCCCTGCAACCACAATTAGGTGAGCACACACACACATATATCGCTCAAGTACGAGCACCCAAATAAGGATGGAGCGACAGTTTCATTACATGCTACTCCGTCCCTTTCATATATATACACTGAGACATACATACGTACCTCACCCTCACCGTATATAAACATTTATAGATACATACCTCTTGGTATATATACACCAAGTTGCACACTTCTTGGTATATACACTGAGAGATACATACAGACCAATATGTCAGTCATCACACTCACTGAGACCTGGCTAAAGTCTGATACTACAGATGTCTATGTCATCCCAGGTTACACAGCCATTCACAATTGTAGGACAGATCAGCGAGGGGGTGGAATAGCTATATATTACTCAGATCAACTTGAATGTATCAATAACTCTTGCATAAGGGATGAGCATGGAGAATATATTATAGCTAAATTTAAATCAAAAGACCTGCAAAAACCCCTCACAGTGATAAACATCTACAGACTACCACAGTCAAACATTCACCACTTTAGTGAAAAACTAGGAAACCTGATAACTGATGCACACATGAACAAAGACCATTTGCTGTTCACAGGAGATTTCAACATAAATCTCCTACATGACCAGGACCCACAAGTAACAGAATTCACAAACACTATGAGCAACTGCTTGTTACTACCAACAATATCAAAACCTACAAGAATCTCTGAGACTAGTATCTCATTATTAGACCACATCTGGACTAACACTATATCCCCTCTAAAATCAGGCATAATCACAGACAACACCACAGACCACTACCCTACCTTTCTCATAACCAACCTAGGTAAATTGCCCCAAGATATTACAAAAGTTACCTTCAGACTACATGACGAGTCAGCTGTTAATAACTTTATAACAGCTATGATTAATATTGACTAGCATAATGAGTTAGAAACATATTCAGATACTAATGAATGCATCAAGAATTTCCTTAAAAAAACCCACCACCTCTATAACAAACATTGCCCTAAAAAAACTAAACAGATCACAGCTAAGAGACTTAACAATCCCTGGCTAACACCCAGCATCCTTAAATCCATTAACAAAAGGCACCAATATGAAAAACAATACAGAAGGGGTCTAATAACCAGAGAACAATCCAAACGCTACTCATTAATCCTTACCAGCCTGATAAGAAGGTCCAAAAAATTGTATTATGAGAACAGACTCCAGAACATAAAAGGTGATACAAAAAAGACCTGGAAAACCCTACCTGCAGTTCTAGGAAATAAAAAGATATCCAAGAACAATACCATCAAATTATCAAAAACAGATGAACCCCTACTCTCACCTACTGAGACAGCAAACAGACTTAATGTTTTCTTCTCCACCATAGGAAAGAATCTAGCGAGTAAAATCCCAAGCTCGAACACCCGTCCAACAGACTACCTCACTATCACCTACCCTAATACACTATTCCTAGCTCCTACCAACCCAATTGAAGTCTCGCTCATAATCAACAACCTTAAAATTACGGCAGGAGACATAAACAGCTTACCACATTTTATGTACAAAAAAGCTTCACAGGTACTGTCACCAATTATAGCAACACTATTCAATAAATCCATTGAAGCCTCTACCTTCCCATCAATTCTCAAAATAGCTAGGGTCACCCCGATCCACAAAGGAGGTGATCAAACAGACTTGAATAATTATAGACCAATTTCTAATTTACCACTGCTTTCTAAAATCTTCGAAAAATTAATTCATAGACAGATCTATTCCTACCTCGTCTCACACAATGTACTCAACCCCCTGTCAATTTGGTTTCAGGACCTACAAGAGCACAAACGATGCTATTATACACATGCTAGAGTTAATATACACTGCACTTGAGAAGAAAGAAGTCCCACTGGGAATCTTCATTGATCTACGCAAAGCTTTTGATACATGATTTACTGCTCACAAAATTAACACACTATGGTATAAGGGAGCACCCACTCAACTACCTAAAGTCATACCTTAGCAACAGAAGCCAATACGTGTACACAAATGGAGCGAACTCTTCCACACAACAAATTACAGTCGGAGTCCCTCAAGGAAGTGTCCTGGGGCCACTCCTATTCCTCATTTACATAAATGACCTACCGAATGCATCACAACTACTCAAACCCATATTATTTGCAGATGACACAACATATGTCTTCTCTCACCCAAATCCAGTCATACTGGCCAACACTGTTAATGCCGAATTACAGAAAATATCTAGACAGCATACTCCACCAATATTCAAAAGCCTAAGACTACTCACCTTAAAGAACATTCACACTTATTCTTGTGCATAGTACATACATAAAACTCTACACTCTAATATAAACCCTCCGCTCAAAATTCTCCTCACCAACTTTAATAGGACTCATGACCATAACACAAGACACAGATCACTTTTTGATATACCACGAGTCCATATCAACCTATGTAAAAATTCTATGCACATAAAGGGCCCCAGAATCTGGAATTCATTACCAGTAAATACTAAGATAACCTTGTCTGAAAATCAATTTAAGACTCTTCTCAAAAACCCCTACCACCCTAAACTAAATACTCATACTTAAATTACTTTCAAAAATACTCATTGTTATTTTCCTATAGATAATTCAATTTTTATTACATATCCTTAACATTAAATGTAATATCATCATACCCTAAACTAAATACTCATATTATAAATTACTTTAAAAAATACTCAATGTTATTTTCCTTAAGATAATCTCAATTTTATATTACTATCCTTCTAAACACTTGCTACAATGTAATATCATCATATTGTAATTTGAAATCAAATATTTAACTAGCAAAATCTCAATCAATTTCTCTAATATTAAATTCGGATAGTCCTAAGCCATGTAGATCAGTGGCTCTCCTGACTTCACCATGGCATGTCAGTGGCTCTCCTTGCACTTCACCATGGCATGTCAGTGGGTCTCCTTGCACTTCACCATGGCATGTCAGTGGGTCTCCTTGCACTTCACCATGGCATGTCAGTGGCTCTCCTTGCACTTCACTATGGCATGTCAGTGGCTCTCCTTGCACTTCACCATGACATGTCAGTGGCTCTCCTTGCACTTCACCATGGCATGTCAGTGGCTCTCCTTGCACTTCACCATGGCATGTCAGTGGCTCTCCTTGCACTTCACCATGGCATGTCAGTGGCTCTCCTTGCACTTCACCATGGCATGTCAGTGGCTCTCCTTGCACTTCACCATGGCATGTCAGTGGCTCTCCTTGCATCTTCACCATGACATGTCAGTGGCTCTCCTTGCACTTCACCATGGCATGTCAGTGGCTCTCCTTGCACTTCACCATGGCATGTCAGTGGCTCTCCTTGCACTTCACCATGGCATGTCAGTGGCTCTCTGCATCTTCACCATGACATGTCAGTGGCTCTCCTTGCACTTCACCATGGCATGTCAGTGGCTCTCCTTGCACTTCACCATGGCATGTCAGTGGCTCTCCTTGCACTTCACCATGGCATGTCAGTGGCTCTCCTTGCACTTCACCATGGCATGTCAGTGGCTCTCCTTGCACTTCACCATGCATGTCAGTGGCTCTCCTTGCATCTTCACCATGACATGTCAGTGGCTCTCCTTGCACTTCACCATGGCATGTCAGTGGCTCTCCTTGCACTTCACCATGACATGTCAGTGGCTCTCCTTGCACTTCACCATGGCATGTCAGTGGCTCTCCTTGCACTTCACCATGGCATGTCAGTGGCTCTCCTTGCACTTCACCATGGCATGTCAGTGGCTCTCCTTGCACTTCACCATGGCATGTCAGTGGCTCTCCTTGCACTTCACCATGGCATGTCAGTGGCTCTCCTTGCACTTCACCATGGCATGTCAGTGGCTCTCCTTGCACTTCACCATGCATGTCAGTGGCTCTCCTTGCACTTCACCATGACATGTCAGTGGCTCTCCTTGCACTTCACCATGACATGTCAGTGGCTCTCCTTGCACTTCACCATGACATGTCAGTGGCTCTCCTTGCACTTCACCATGACATGTCAGTGGCTCTCCTTGCACTTCACCATGACATGTCAGTGGCTCTCCTTGCACTTCACCATGACATGCCAGTGGCTCTCCTTGCACTTCACCATGCATGTCAGTGGCTCTCCTGCACTTCACCATGGCATGTCAGTGGCTCTCCTTGCACTTCACCATGGCATGCCAGTGGCTCTCCTTGCACTTCACCATGGCATGCAGTGGCTCTCCTTGCACTTCACCATGGCATGTCAGTGGCTCTCCTTGCACTTCACCATGCATGTCAGTGGTCTCCTTGCACTTCACCATGTCATGCAGTGGCTCTCCTTGCACTTCACCATGGCATGTCAGTGGCTCTCCTTGCACTTCACCATGACATGTCAGTGGCTCTCCTTGCACTTCACCATGACATGTCAGTGGCTCTCCTTGCACTTACCATGGCATGTCAGTGGCTCTCCTTGCACTTCACCATGACATGTCAGTGGCTCTCCTTGCACTTCACCATGACATGTCAGTGGCTCTCCTTGCACTTCACCATGGCATGTCAGTGGCTCTCCTTGCACTTCACCATGGCATGTCAGTGGCTCTCCTTGCACTTCACCATGACATGTCAGTGGCTCTCCTTGCACTTCACCATGGCATGCCAGTGGCTCTCCTTGCACTTCACCATGGCATGTCAGTGGTCTCCTTGCACTTCACCATGACATGTCAGTGGCTCTCCTTGCACTTCACCATGGCATGTCAGTGGCTCTCCTTGCACTTCACCATGACATGTCAGTGGCTCTCCTTGCACTTCACCATGGCATGTCAGTGGCTCTCCTTGCACTTCACCATGGCATGTCAGTGGCTCTCCTTGCACTTCACCATGGCATGTCAGTGGCTCTCCTTGCACTTCACCATGGCATGTCAGTGGCTCTCCTTGCACTTCACCATGGCATGTCAGTGGCTCTCCTTGCACTTCACCATGGCATGTCAGTGGCTCTCCTTGCACTTCACCATGGCATGTCAGTGGCTCTCCTTGCACTTCACCATGGCATGTCAGTGGCTCTCCTTGCATCTTCACCATGACATGTCAGTGGCTCTCCTTGCACTTCACCATGGCATGTCAGTGGCTCTCCTTGCACTTCAGTTTATGATTTTAACTGCAAATATCTATGTAAAATTGCAATGAAATATAATTTACTTTACTTTACTTTACTATATACACTGATATACACATTTGTCAATCTATACATAGATACACACATCTCGGTGCATATATACATACACACCTCAATGTGTATGTACACTGAAAGATAGACATTTCAAGTCCGGTTAGCTGGACTTGAGTCCTGGAAATGGGAAGTACAATGCCTGCACTTTAAAGGAGGGGTTTGGGATACTGGCAGTTTGGAGGGATATTTCTAAACTGTCGTATCTGAGCGCCTCTGCAAAGACAGTGATTATGTATGAGTGAGGTGAAAGTGGTGAATAATACTAATATAGTAAGAATAATAATAATATCTATATTTACTACAAGTACATGTACAAGGTATACAGTCCTAGCTGACATCAATGACATACTACAATATATATAAAGCCCCTTGTTATGCTGAGCATTTCGGGAAAATTAGGTCAGTGTCCCAGGATGCGACCCACACCAGCCGACTAACACCCAGGTACCCATTTACTGATGGGTGAACATAGACAACAGGTGTAAAAAAAAACACGCCGAATGTTTCTACCCTGGCTGGGAATCGAACCCAGACCCTCGTTGTGTAAAGCTCTCGCTTCACACGGCGGATTTTCTTTCTTTTTGGGTCACCCTGCCTTGGTGGGAGACGACCGACGTGTTGAAAAAAACATATATATATATATATATATATATATATATATATATATATATATATATATATATATATATATATTATATATATATATATATACACATATCTTATTGTAACCACGAATAAGTGGTATTGATCAATAACAACACAGCGACTATCCAAGGTCTCGAACCCATGTTGTTTTGGCCCGCCTCATGGTGAGCGAAAACCACATGATGCTCTAACCCACAGGACCATCAAATCTTACAAGAATATATATATATATATATATATATATATATATATATATATATATATATATATATATATATATACCTCACAGTGCATATACACTGATACTTCACGGTATTCAATAGACACGCGCAATTGTTGTGAAACTATTAGTAGGAGGCCTGGTCTCAAACCGGGCCGCGGGGGCGTTGACCCCCGAAATCCTTTCCAGGTATACTCCAGGTCTCCAGGATACATTTCACTCACCAGGAGTTTCATTACTTCAATACATTTAGAAAAACCTGGGTGAATATAGCAGCATGGAGGCCAGGCGTATTGTAGGTGGGGCTCACCAGCAGGTGCTCTGAGATAACCTAAGTGACTTCACCTGACGCCTTGTCTTGGAAGTCTACCATCAAAAATAAAATAAATAATTCATGTTAAGCATTATACCCATTAGGGTCATTCAACGCAAGAAGTGGTGAAGGCTCGATTCTCCTGGAGCACGAGACAGATGCTCTTCATATTTGTACTCACCTAGATGAGTATATGTACCCGGCAATATAGCCAGGTACATACACTCACGTCTTCCATATCGGAGTTCAATGGTTCGAAGCTAAAGCGTTAAAAATGTCTAGGATCAGCTTGTCTAAAACTTCCAGTGTGATGCACAACTGTGTTGCCAACGATGATAACTGCTGCGTCTAAGCAACATCATCTGTGAACATTCTCCTCGTTTAAGATGAGTCTGGCCTCACACCTAACATAGACATTGTTGGAAAAATACAGCAGGAATATTTGTGTTCAATAAATACCTGGACGACTCTCCCACATAAACTTTATCGCAACCTCCACCTGGTCTTACTTACATCCCAGCCTTGGTATCAACAAAGCTCTTTGGATTCCAACTGGTAAGACTGGTAGATCCCTGACTGTGGTACTGGTGAGGTCCTTGACTGTGGTACTGGTGAGGTCCTTGACTGTGGTACTGGTGAGATCACTGACTGTGGTACTGGTGAGGTCCTTGACTGTGGTACTGGTGAGATCACTGACTGTGGTACTGGTGAGGTCCTTGACTGTGGTACTGGTGAGGTCCTTTACTGTGGTACTGGTGAGATCACTGACTGTGGTACTGGTAAGATCACTGACAGTGGTACTGGTGAGATCACTGACAGTTTTACTGGTGAGATCCCTGACTGTGGTACTGGTGAGATCCCTGACTGTAGTAGTGGTGAGATACTTGACTGTGGTACTGGTGAGATCCCGGACTGTGGTACTGGTGAGATCCCGGACTGTGGTACTGGTGAGATCCATGACTGTAGTAGTGGTGGGATCCCTGACTGTGGTACTGGTGAGATCCCTGACTGTAGTAGTGGTGGGATCCCTGACTGTGGTACTGGTGAGATCCCGGACTGTGGTACTGGTGAGATCCCTGACTGTAGTAGTGGTGGGATCCCTGACTGTGGTACTGGTGAGATCCCTGACTGTAGTAGTGGTGGGATCCCTGACTGTGGTACTGGTGAGATCCCTGATTGTAGTAGTGGTGAGATCCTTGACTGTGGTACTGGTGAGATCCCTGACTGTAGTAGTGGTGAGATCCCTGACTGTTGTACTGGTGAGATCACTGACTGTGGTACTGGTGAGATCACTGACTGTGGTACTGGTGAGATCTCTGACTGTGGTACTGGTGAGATCCCGGACTGTGGTACTGGTGAGATCCCTGACTGTGGTACTGGTGAGATCCCTGACTGTGGTACTGGTGAGATCCCTGACTGTGGTACTGGTGAGATCCCTGACTGTGGTACTGGTGAGATCCCTGACTGTAGTAGTGGTTAGATCCCTGACTGTGGTACTGGTGAGATCACTGACTGTGGTACTGGTGAGATCCCTGACTGTGGTACTGGTGAGATCCCTGACTGTGGTACTGGTGAGATCCCTGACTGTGGTACTGGTGAGATCCTGACTGTGGTACTGGTGAGATCCTGACTGTGGTACTGGTGAGATCCCTGACTGTGGTACTGGTGAGATCACTGACTGTGGTACTGGTGAGATCCCTGACTGTGGTACTGGTGAGATCCCTGACTGTGGTACTGGTGAGATCCCTGACTGTGGTACTGGTGAGATCCCTGACTGTGGTACTGGTGAGATCCCTGACTGTGGTACTGGTTAGATCCCTGACTGTGGTACTGGTGAGATCCCTGACTGTGGTACTGGTGAGATCCCTGACTGTGGTACTGGTGAGATCCCTGACTGTGGTACTGGTGAGATCCCTGACTGTGGTACTGGTTAGATCCCTGACTGTGGTACTGGTGAGATCCCTGACTGTGGTACTGGTGAGATCCCTGACTGTGGTACTGGTGTGATCACTGGTACTGGTCGTAGTGGCCACAATCAGAAACAACGTTACTACATATTACTTGTCACTTTCCTGTTTACCAGAAGTACAAATCTGAAGATCCTTTGTACACGTGACTTACCGTCGCTGACGAAGTGGTAGGTAGAAGTTCAACTTAGATACATTCTGGTAAGCCCTACGGAAAAATCTAATGACCACTCCTTGCTTCGTTTTGTCGTCGAGGTCTGAGTGAAAGTACCTCATCCTCGTCAGCGTCGGCTTCAGATACACTCTGAGTGATGGTATGTCACCACATTTACGTTAAAGAATATCGTGGAAGAGAAGGCTGTCGTAACAGTTATTCTTTAGCGTGAACTTAACTGAAGACTTGACTATACTGAGTTCCTGATGGACAACCATGATGATGACTCTCCTGGGAACTATCATGAGGATTACACAAACATCCTGCACATAGGTGTATTGTTCCAGTCATGGTATTCTTTATCATGAAGGTGTCATCCACGTTTCGTAGCCAATTCACGTCGTCGCTACTGAAGATGACGAACTGTTGTGCTTGTAGGTGTTCCATGTACAGGTGAGCCATTCTCATACTAATGGAGGACCCCATCACCATTCTACAACACTTTCTGTATATATATATATATATATATATATATATATATATATATATATATATATATATATATATATATATATATATATATATACCATGGGGAAACAATTGAAATTAATTTACAGCTAGGATGAGTCAGGGCAATGCCTGGTTGTTATGGGAAGGTCAGTTGACCTGAAAAGTTCGCAGATCTGCGTCGTGGGAACCTTCGTGCATATGAAAGTTACATCTAAATTGGCTAATTCCTTGTTTGTAATGCTTCAAGTGAGCATTATTGTAACACTCATCAATGGTCAGCACTCCCAGTGTAGGACATGATGGGTCTGAGCAGGAGGATAATTTTATGGGTCTTGAGAAGCCCAAATAATGGTCTGGTGTTACTGGGAATGGTGTAAAGAGCATTCTTGATTCACAAAATCGTAATAACATGATTGTAGTAACATTGGGGCCCATGGTAACATTCCTGTGGTGCACTGAAATATACCTAGTTCCATGAATCTTGTTAGATCGGAATGGACCAGTGGTTAACATACTCGTGCACTCGTACCATGGGTTCGATCCTCCACCCTTTCTGTGATTTGATTTAAGAAACTTTCTTGTCTCGCTACTTCCGGTTAAAAACTGTCTAGATTGGAAAAAATCTTTAGTAAGTTCGTTTAACTTCCACAGTGTAGAGATTCGTACGTTGCACGATCATGAAGTAGATATGATAACTATACATAATACACTGATATATATATATATATATATATATATATATATATATATATATATATATATATATATATATATATATATATAGGGACCCTCTCGCACCATTTCTCTTCTGTATAGCAGTTAGGGAAATCACAGTAAGACTGACCAGTGAGCTAAACATCTGGTTCCTGGATGATGGCACACTAGCAGGTACAAAGGAGTCCCTTGTAGATGATCTCACACAGGTGATGACACGGGGACAGGAAATGGGTCTCATCCTGAATCCATCCAAATGTGAAATCATATCAGTCAATCAACAAGTGATAGGTGCAGTGCTATCAAAACTACCAGGAGCAACAGTCATTGCCCCTACTAATAGTGTCTTGCTTGGAGCACCTCTGGGAAGCGATGCCATTGACACAATTCTCAGGAAGAAACTGGAAGAATTGAGGAGAATGGAACAACGAATAGGCAATCTTGACACCCATGATGCCTTGTACCTCCTCACAAAATGCTTGAGTCTGCCCAGGTTGACATATTTCCTAAGATGTGCTCCTTCATATGATAACCCTATACTGCACGAATATGACAGTATCCTGAGGCAGATCTTTACTAAAGTACTTAACCTTACTCTAGAAGATGGGCAGTGGGACCAAGCTACACTCCCAGTCAGACTAGGAGGCATTGGTGTCCGCAAGTCATCTCAGATTGCTCTACCTGCTTTCCTGTCTTCATGCATTGCATCCAGAGGGCTTGTAGCAGCAATTCTCCCTGAACATCTTAGGGACACGATTGGAATCCATGACCAAAAGTTCGTTGATGGAGCCAGGATCTGGGATAACCTAACAGGCTCTGAAACCAGGCCTGCTCCCCCCAACAACTACAAACAGTCGCACTGGGATGGCCCAATAGTAGAGAATATAGCCTCAGCAATGCTTCAGAGTGTGTCAGGGAAGGATAGAGCCCGCCTCCTTGCAGTGAGAGCCCTCATGCAGGGGACTTTCTTTGGCTGTTCCCAACTCCAGCCTTGGCACACGCCTCGACCCACAGACCATCCGCATTGGTGTTGCCCTTCGACTTGCCGCCCCTATTCTCGCCGAACACAGGTGTATTTGTGGCAGTGAAGCAGCAGACCGATTCGGGTACCATGGTCTTGTGTGTCGTAAATCCGAGGGAAAGATTGCAAGACATGAAGAGGTTAATAACATTATCAAGAGGAGCCTCACAACAGCCGGATGCCCAGCAGTAAGGGAACCACCCCAACTATGCAGATCTGATGGCAACCAAAAGCGTCCAGATGGTATCACCCTTCAAGCCTGGACAGACGGCAAGCAGGTGGTGTGGGACTACACATGTGCATCTACCTTGGCTGATACCTATCTCCAGTACACCAGGGAGGAAGGAGGGGCTGCTGCCACCTTCAGGGAGTCCCAGAAGTCGAGAAAATATGGAGAACTTGCCCATCATTATATGTTTGTTCCCATAGACTCAGAGACCCTTGGCTCATGGGGAAAGAGTGCATCTAAGTTCCTCAAGGAGCTGGGCAAAAGACTCAACAGGGTAACTAGGGATCCCAGGGCAGCTAGTTTTCTGTTCCAGCGACTCAGCGCTGCTGTTCAGAGGGGTAATGCATGCTGTATTCTGGGCACGCGCCCCAGCTCGGAAGAGCTGGATGAGATTTTCGCATTATAATCAGTGACAAAGATGTAACAATATGTACTAGACATGTATCTCTCACCTCGTGTACTGTATATGCCATCTTTATATCAACTATATATATATTATATATATATATATATATATATTATATATATATATATATATATATATATATATATATATATATATATATATATATATATATATATATATATATATATATATATATATATATATATATATATGATAGATAGATAGATAGATATAGATAGATAGATATAAGCAAGGAACGAGTAGAGAAGACGACTTTCTTGGTGCCAACAACCAGGAAGATAAGAAGCCATAACTTAAACTACGGGAAACAAACAAAATTTTCTCCGCATGAAGAGAAGTTGAAAGTTAGAATGAAAGTAAGAAACAGTATTCGCTAAAACTATAAGAAATTGTATCATCATTATACACCATAGCTATATAGCAGAGGAGGCTCCACCAGACTAAGTCTCTTCGTATAACTACAAATAGGTAATTACACGCGACACAAACACATACAGATAACGACAGTAGAGCAAAGACAAAAAACCCAGAAAAGTGGGTTGACAAAAACAGTGAGTTCACTTTGGCCTAGCAGCAGCAGCAGCAGCAGCAGCAGCAGCAGCAGCAGCAGCAGCAGCAGCAGCAGCAGCAGCAGCAGCAGACGCTTCACAGCTGTTGCCAAGCTTTTTAGGTGCTCCATCCCTACACCCACACCCCTTGCTGCCAGGCTGTGTCCTGCCTCAGGCTCAAGCTACAACTCTACTTCTATCTATCTCTCTCTTTATCTAACTCTCTCTCTCTCTCTCTATCCCCTTTTTCCTCTCTTCTCTCTCTTTATCTCCCTTTCCTCGATCTATCTATCTCTGCCCTTTTTTCCTCTTATCTCTCTCTCTCTCTGGCAAGAATGGGTAGCCAGGGTGTTGATACTAGTTGTGTTCCACAATCGTTTTTTTTCATACAATGACAAGGTAAGTTTTCCCTGGCAGATGTGACCTGCTAGGGATGCTTGCTGAGGGTCCTTGTTATAATATTGGTCAGGAGACAGGCAAGTGCCTCCTGCCACGGGTCTTAATCATATATAGATGACCCGTGCTGAGGGTCGAGTCTCACAGCCACCAACAGCAACAGCTTGGTTGACCAGGCAAGCACCAGACGAGCCTGGCTCAGGGCCGGGCTCCGGAAGTAGAAAAAACTCTCACATTAGACTTTAATTTGTTTCTTTTTTCTTCTTCTACGTTCCAAAGAGTACACTGGAAATGTTTTAAGACGTTCCCAATAATTCATATGTTTTAGTGATACTATGATGGAAGTAAATGATCCTTGTACACTGTGAGATCCCTCGTACCTTGATACTATGATGGCAGTAAATGATCCCTGTACACTGTGAGATCCCTTGTACCTTGATACTATGATGGCAGTAAATGATCCTTATACACTGTGAGATCCCTCGTACCTTGATACTATGATGGCAGTAAATGATCCTTGTACACTGTGAGATCCCTCGTACCTTGATACTATGATGGCAGTAAATGATCCCTGTACACTGTGAGATCCCTTGTACCTTGATACTATGATGGCAGTAAATGATCCTTATACACTGTGAGATCCCTCGTACCTTGATACTATGATGGCAGTAAATGATCCCTGTACACTGTGAGATCCCTCGTACTTTGATACTATGATGGTAGTAAATGATCCCTGTACACTGTGAGATCCCTCGTACCTTGATACTATGATGGCAGTAAATGATCCTTGTACACTGTGAGATCCCTCGTAATTTGATACTATGATGGCAGTAAATAATCCTTGTACACTGTGAGATCCCTTGTACCTTGATACTATGATGGCAGTAAATGATCCCTGTACACTGTGAGATCCCTCGTACCTTGATACTATGAAGGTAGTAAATGATCCCTGTACACTGTGAGATCCCTCGTACCTTGATACTATGATGGCAGTAAATGATCCTTGTACACTGTGAGATCCCTTGTACCTTGATACTATGATGGCAGTAAATGATCCTTGTACACTGTGAGATCCCTCGTACCTTGATACTATGATGGCAGTAAATGATCCCTGTACACTGTGAGATCTGTCGTACTTTGATACTATGATGGCAGTAAATGATCCCTGTACACTGTGAGATCCCTCGTACCTTGATACTATGATGGCAGTAAATGATCCCTGTACACTGTGAGATCCCTCGTACCTTGATACTATGATGGCAGTAAATGATCCTTGTACACTGTGAGATCCCTCGTACCTTGATACTATGATGGCAGTAAATGATCCCTGTACACTGTGAGATCCCTCGTACCTTGATACTATGATGGCAGTAAATGATCCCTGTACACTGTGAGATCCCTCGTACCTTGATACTATGATGGCAGTAAATGATCCCTGTAGACTGTGAGATCCCTCGTACCTTGATGTACTATGAAGAGAGTAAATGATCCCTGTACACTGTGAGATCCCTCGTACCTTGATACTATGATGGCAGTAAATGATCCTTGTACACTGTGAGATCCCTCGTACCTTGATACTATGATGGCAGTAAATGATCCTTGTACACTGTGAGATCCCTCTTACCTTGATACTATGATGGCAGTAAATGATCCCTGTACACTGTGAGAGCCCTC
The DNA here is from genome assembly GCA_009830355.1 of Cherax destructor. Classification (NCBI taxonomy): domain Eukaryota; kingdom Metazoa; phylum Arthropoda; class Malacostraca; order Decapoda; family Parastacidae; genus Cherax; species Cherax destructor. The sequence goes on from WNWK01000242.1 coordinate 472,308, forward strand.
GTACCTTGATACTATGATGGCAGTAAATGATCCCTGTACACTGTGAGATCCCTTGTACCTTGATACTATGATGGCAGTAAATGATCCTTGTACACTGTGAGATCCCTCGTACCTTGATACTATGATGGCAGTAAATGATCCCTGTACACTGTGAGATCCCTCGTACCTTGATACTATGATGGCAGTAAATGATCCCTGTACACTGTGAGATCCCTCGTACCTTGATACTATGATGGCAGTAAATGATCCCTGTACACTGTGAGATCCCTCTTACCTTGATACTATGATGGCAGTAAATGATCCCTGTACACTGTGAGATCCCTCGTACCTTGATGTACTATGAAGAGAGTAAATGATCCCTGTACACTGTGAGATCCCTCGTACCTTGATACTATGATGGCAGTAAATGATCCTTGTACACTGTGAGATCCCTCGTACCTTGATACTATGATGGCAGTGAATGATCCTTGTACACTGTGAGATCCCTCGTACCTTGATACTATGAAGGCAGTAAATGATCCCTGTACACTGTGAGATCCCTCGTACCTTGATACTATGAAGGCAGTAAATGATCCCTGTACACTGTGAGATCCCTTGTACCTTGATACTATGATGGCAGTAAATGATCCCTGTACACTGTGAGATCCCTCGTACCTTGATACTATGATGGCAGTAAATGATCCTTGTACACTGTGAGATCCCTCGTACCTTGATACTATGATGGCAGTAAATGATCCTTATACACTGTGAGATCCCTCGTACCTTGATACTATGATGGCAGTAAATGATCCTTGTACACTGTGAGATCCCTCGTACCTTGATACTATGATGGCAGTAAATGATCCCTGTACACTGTGAGATCCCTCGTACCTTGATACTATGATGGCAGTAAATGATCCTTGTACACTGTGAGATCCCTTGTACCTTGATACTATGATGACAGTAAATGATCCCTGTACACTGTGAGATCCCTCGTACCTTGATACTATGATGGCAGTAAATGATCCTTGTACACTGTGAGATCCCTCGTACCTTGATACTATGATGGCAGTAAATGATCCCTGTACACTGTGAGATCTCGTACCTTGATACTATGATGGCAGTAAATGATCCTTGTACACTGTGAGATCCCTTGTACCTTGATACTATGATGACAGTAAATGATCCCTGTACACTGTGAGATCTGTCGTACCTTCAAAGGTGTTGTGAGCACAGAACAATATAGCAGAGGTGAAAGTACAAGTGATTTCAAGGGTACCATCATTAGCGTGGCTTGTCTTCTTTAAAGGTTCTCACAGCCATTCTTTCATTGTCTTGGTGTTTGTTGTCTTTGTCATATTGTGTTCTTTAAAACATAGATCATGTAACACTAGAACACAGATCATGTGACACTAAAACGCATCATGTGATACTGAAATGCAGATCATGTGACACTGAAATGCAGATCATGTGACACTGAAGTGCAGATCATGTGACACTAGAACACAGATCATGTGACACTGAAGTGCAGATCATGTGACACTGAAGTGCAGATCATGTGACACTGAAGTGCAGATCATGTGACACTGAAGTGCAGATCATGTGACACTGAAGTGCAGATCATGTAACACTGAAGTGCAGATCATGTGACACTAGAACACAGATTATATGACACTAAAACGCATCATGTGACACTGAAATGCAGATCATGTGACACTGAAGTGCAGATCATGTGACACTGAAGTGCAGATCATGTGACACTGAAGTGCAGATCATGTGACACTAGAACACAGATCGTGTGACACTAGAACACAGATCGTGTGACACTGGAACACAGGTCATGTGACACTAAAACGCATCATGTAACAATGAAACACAAAACATGTGACACTAAAACACAGCACATGTGACACTAAAACACAGAACATGTGACACTAAAACACAGAACATGTGACACTAAAACACAGAAGATGTGACACTAAAACACAGAACATGTGACACTAAAACACAGAAGATGTGACACTAAAACACAGAACATGTGACACTAAAACACAGAACATTTGACACTAAAACACAGAACATGTGACACTAAAACACAGAACATGTGACACTAAAACACAGAACATTTGACACTAAAACACAGAACATGACACTAAAACACACATCCTGTGACACTATTCCTACATGTTCTTGTCGTTCTTAGAAACGAAATAACTAAAGTAATTATTGCTTTAACACACCAATTACATAACCTCAAATGAGAGCAAATTTCGTTTAAGATAATCAGTGTCAGCAACCACGGCAGGATATATTTACTAGCAACTAACTATAATAAAGGAGAAATTACCTTGAGATTAATCTGAAAAAAAAGAAAAAAAAAATACATTGCAATTAGCTGCTAGCTGAAAAAAAAAATTGGGATGGGATTCAATTTAGCTTTGTTAGAATTAAACTGGAAGCACCGTAGCTAAAGCCATTTTCCGGCTCCCATATAACGTAATATGAAATAAGTTTAGAGGTGTTGAGTCCGGATACCGGAGATCGTAAGGTCAGAGAGAGAGTCACACAGACAGAGAGGGGAAGGGGGTAGCAGTTCTAAGCTTTTAAATGAAGGTAGGGACCCTTTTAACACCTCTAGGCTGTTACCTCTCTCTCTCTCTCCTAACCTAACCTTGTAAAATCCTTGTGTGTGGGTGTGTGGGTGTGTGGGTGTGTGGGTGTGTGGGTGTGTGGGTGTGTGTGTGTGTGTGTGTGTGTGTACTCACTTAATTGTACTCACCTAATTGTGGTTGTAGGGGTCGAGACTCAGCTCCTGGCCCCGCCTCTGCACTGTCCGCTACTGGGTCTCTGCTCTCCCTGCTCCATGAGCTTTATCATACCTTGTCTTAAAACTATGTATGGTTCCCGCCTCCACTATATCGTTCGCTAAACTATTCCACTTCCTAACTACTCTATGGCTGAAGAATTGCTTCCTAACATCCCTCTGACTCATCTGAGTCTTCAGCTTCCAGTTGTGTCCCCTTGTTTCTGTGTTCCCTCTCTGGAACATCCTGTCACTATCTACCTTGTCGATTCCCCGCAGTATTTTGTATGTCGTTATCATGTCTTCTCTAACCCTTCTGTCCTCCAGTGTTGTTAGTCCTATTTCCCTCAACCTTTCTTCATAGGGCAGTTCCCTGAGTTGTGTTAGTTAGTTACCATTTTGTCCTAGGCACATGTCAATTAGACACTAGGCCTGTTGTATATATGTGTGTGTGTATGTGTATGTACGGAAACACTTCGAAATGTTTCTGCCCCACCGGGAATTGAACCCGGCCCCTCCGTGCGTGAAGCAAGAGCTTTACCCACTAGGCCACGGGGGGCGTGTGTGTGTGTGTGTGTGTGTGTGTGTGTGTGTGTGTGTGTGTGTGTGTGTGTGTGTGTGTGTGTGTGTGTGCGCGTGTGCGTACGTGCGTGTGTGCGTGTGTGTGTGTGTGTGTGTGTACTCACCTAGTTGTGGTTGCAGGGGTCGAGACATAGCTCCTGGCCCCGCCTCTACACTGGCCGCTACTGGGTCACTCTCCCTGCGCCATGAGCTTTATCATACCTCTCCTTAAAGCTATGTATGGAACCTGCCTCCACTACATCTCTTCCCAAGCTATTCCACTTCCCGACCACTCTGTGACTGAAGAAATACTTCCTAACATCCCTGTGATTCATCTGAGTCTTCAACTTCCAACTGTGTCCCCTTGTTGCTGTGTCCCATCTCTGGAACATTCTGTCTCTGTCAACCTTGTCAATTCCTCTCAGTATTTTATATGTCGTTATAATGTCCCCCCTTTCTCTCCTGTCCTCCAGTGTCGTCAGGTCGATTTCCCTTAACCTCTCCTCGTAGGACATACCCCTTAGCTCCGGGACTAGTCTTGTTGCAAACCTTTGCACTTTCTCTAGCTTCTTTACGTGCTTGGCTAGGTGTGGGTTCCAAACTGGTGCTGCATACTCCAGTATGGGCCTAACGTACACAGTGTACAGGGTTCTGAACGATTCTTTATTAAGATGTCGGAATGCTGTTCTTAGGTTAGCTAGGCGCTCGTATGCTGCAGCAGTTATTTGGTTGATGTGCGCCTCAGGAGATGTGCGCGCGCGTGTGTGTGTGTGTGTGTGTGTACTCACCTAATTCACCTAATTGTGGTTACAGGGGTCGAGACTCAGCTCCTGGCCCCGCCTCTTCGCTGTCTGCTATTGGGTCTCTGCTCTCCGTGCTCCATGAGCTTTATCATACCTTGTCTTAAAACTATGTATGGTTCCTGCCTCCACTATATCTTTCTCTAGACTATTCCACTTCCTGACTACTCTGTGGCTGAAGAAATGCTTCCTAACATCCCTTTGACTCATCTGAGTCTTCAGCTTCCAGTTGTGTCCCCTTGTTTCTGTGTTCCCTCTCTGGAACATCCTGTCACTGTCTACCTTGTCAATTCCCCGCAGTATTTTGTATGTCGTTATCATGTCTCCTCTGACCCTTCTTTCCTCCAGTGTTGTTAGTCCTATTTCCCTCAACCTTTCTTCATAAGACAGACCCCTGAGTTGTGGAACTAACCTTGTCGCAAACCTTTGCACTTTCTCTAGTTTCTTTACGTGCTTGACCAGGTTTAGGTTCCAGACTGGTGCTGCATATTCTAGTATGGGCCTGACGTACACGGTGTACAGTGTCTTGAACGATTCCTTCTTAAGGTAACGAAACGCTAATCTTAGGTTTGCCAGTCGCCCATATGCTGCCGCAGTGTGTGTGTGTGTGTGTGTGTGTGTGTGTGTGAGGATGGTGGTGTAGCAGGCAGGTGCTCACCTGAGTACTCAGCACAGCACGACTTCCCTCAGGCATACTGGCTATGGACGTTCTATCAGTTTTTTTATATCAGCTAACCCACAAATTGGAAATTAAAACTGGACGACTCCTCCGTCCGTTCTGGACTATTATCATTCCATCCTGGAGCGCTAGTAGTAGTTTGTCTGTTCTGAACCAGTAAATAGTAGTAGTTTCAGTCTGTCCTGAACCAGTAAATAGTAGTAGTTTCAGTCTGTCCTGAACCGGTAAGTAGTAGTAGTTTCAGTCTGTCCTGAACCGGTAAGTAGTAGTAGTTTCAGTCTGTCCTGAACCGGTAAATAGTAGTAGTTTCAGTCTGCCCTGAACCGGTAAATAGTAGTAGTTTCAGTCTGCCCTGAACCGGTAAGTAGTAGTAGTAGTTTCAGTCTGTCCTGAACCGGTAAGTGGTAGTAGTTTCAGTCTGTCCTGAACCGGTAAGAAGTAGTTTGTCCTCCGTGAACCGGCATGAATTCATTTCGGTCCGTCTTGTACTGTTACTAAGTTGTTTTGGTCCAGAAAGGACCAAAACATGGCTCACTTGAGCGTAAACTAGGACTGGTCAAGGACTGAGCCGCGGGGGCGTTGACCCCCGGAACATCCTGCAGGTAGGTTACAATTTACTGTGCTCAAGAGTGCTTGTTTAATATAATGCCAGTTGCGACCTTTACCAGTGTGAAACACTTGTCTCAGACACCTGCTGAATGTGCCGGACCATGAGTGAAAATGTGTCATATATGTGCACCAAGTTAGTATGCACACTTGACAATATCCTCATTGTACTAGTGAAGTCTTCCACCTCAGGCTGACAGACTTCAACCATGTATATGTCCCATCCTGTGTGATGGAATATGACGGGGAAACATAGCTAGTCTTTGTTTCCAACGTGTAACTATCATATAGAATAGGATAGCACACTGCTGATGTATATTCATGCAATATAAAAGAACGCGCCATTAAGAGGGAGTGCATCAGTCAGTGGGAGTTTACAGGGAGTCAGAGAAGCGGATCTCAGGTACACGAGGTCATAGCTTGAAGTTAAAAGCACAGGTAAGTCACAGGGATTATTGGAAATAAAGTGGAATAACCTAGTCAACAAAGTGGTAGAGGCAGGATCAATACATAGTTTTATGTATAGGTATGATAGGGCTCACGTAGCCAGAAGAATGTTCCAGTAGAGGCCAATGGCTAATAATAATAATTCATGTTAAGCTCTAAACCCATGTAGTTGTAGCCAGTGGAGAGGCGAGGCCAGGAGGTAAGATTCGACCCATGCAACCACAATTAGGTGAGTACTAGTCAATCCATAGTCCCACATCACTTGCCAGTCATCTGTCAAGAATGGCAAGGTAATCCTATCTGCATGCTTTTGGTTTACTTTAATATCTTTATTATGCACCCCATACCCATGGTGTGGGCGGTAGTCAAGACTACAGAGGTACATAATGGGTCCAGGGACTGGGCTCCAAAGTTTTGATAGCTGAGCAAGTTACAAAGGTAATGAACTCCAGGTAGATCAGGTCACAATCATGACAAGTTACAAAGGTATTTACAGTTTACAGAGGTACATAATGGGTCCAGGGACGAGGCCCCAAAGTTTTGATAGCTGAACAAGGTACAAAGGTAATAAACTCACAAGTTACAAAGGTAATGAATCATGTAAGTAAATTTACTTACTTACGTTTATACATGGTTACAATCATGAACAAATTATAAAGTAATGAGCAATTCACACGTCCACACCCGATCACAACTGTAATGAGTTATCGGTGCAAATATTAATTGTTGGGTCACACACACAAATAGGTGAGTACACACACACGAGCATACATACACACACGAGCACACGCACTCACACATATATGAGTACACAAATACACACGCAAACACACATACACACACACAAACAACACATGCACACATGCATCACAGTGGGCGCCTGTGACGAGCGGTGTACCGCAGGGGTCAGTCCTAGGACCAGTGTTATTCTTGGTATATGTAAATGACATGACGGATGGGATAGACTCAGAAGTGTCTCTGTTCGCAGATGATGTGAAATTAATGAGGAGAATCACATCGGAAGAGGACCAAGCAGGACTGCAAACAGACCTGGACAAGCTTGACATCTGGTCTAGCAACTGGCTTCTCGAATTCAATCCCACCAAATGCAAAGTCATGAAGATCGGAGAAGGGCAAAGAAGACCGCTGACAGAGTACAGGCTAGGCGGACAAAGGCTACAAACCTCGGCAAAGGAGAAAGACCTTGGGGTGAGTATAACGCCAAGCACGTCTCCGGAAACACACATCAACCAGATAACTGCGGCAGCATATGGGCGACTGGCAAACCTAAGATTAGCGTTCCGTTACCTTAACAAGGAATCGTTCAAGACACTGTACACCGTGTACGTCAGGCCCATACTAGAATATGCAGCACCAGTCTGGAACCCACACCTGGTCAAGCACGTAAAGAAACTAGAGAAAGTGCAAAGGTTTGCGACAAGGTTAGTTCCACAACTCAGGGGACTGTCCTATGAAGAAAGGTTGAGGGAAATAGGACTAACAACACTGGAGGAAAGAAGGGTCAGAGGAGACATGATAACGACATACAAAATACTGCGGGGAATCGACAAGGTAGACAGTGACAGGATGTTCCAGAGAGGGAACACAGAAACAAGGGGACACAACTGGAAGCTGAAGACTCAGATGAATCAAAGGGATGTTAGGAAGCATTTCTTCAGCCATAGAGTAGTCAGGAAGTGGAATAGTCTAAAGAAAGATATAGTGGAGGCAGGAACCATACATAGTTTTAAGACAAGGTATGATAAAGCTCATGGAGCAGGGAGAGCAGAGACCCAGTATCGGACAGCGAAGAGACGGGGCCAGGAGCTGAGTCTCGACCCCTGCAACCACAATTAGGTGAGTACAATTAGGTGAGTACAGGTATGGGCAACTACCTGAGGCGTGGAAGATGGCAAATGTAGTCCCAACTTTTAAGAAAGGAGACAGACACGAGGCATTAAACTACAGACCTGTGTCACTGACGTGTATAGTATGCAAAGTCATGGAGAAGATCATCAGGAGGAGAGTGGTGGAGCACCTAGAAAGACACAAGCTTATAAACGACAACCAGCACTGTTTCAGGGAAGGAAAATTTTGTGTCACAAACCTACTGGAGTTTTATGACAAGGTAACAGAAGTAAGACACGAGAGAGAGGGGTGGATAGACTGCATTTTCTTGGACTGTAAGAAGGCGTTCGACACAGTTCCTCACAAGAGGTTAATGCAAAAGCTAGAGGATCAGGCACACGTAACAGGAAAGGCACTGCAATGGATCAGAGAATATCTGACAGGGAGGCAACAACGAGTCATGGTACGTGACGAGGTGTCAGAGTGGGCACCTGTGACGAGTGGGGTTCCACAAGTGTCAGTCCTAGGACCTGTACTGTTTTTGGTATATGTGAATGACATAACGGAAGGGATAGACTCAGAAGTGTCCCTGTTTGCAGATGATGTGAAGTTAATGAGAAGAATTAAATCAGTCGAGGATCAGACAGGACTACAAAGAGACCTGGATAGGCTACAAGCTTGGTCCAGTAACTGGCTCCTTGAATTTAACCCTGCCAAATGTAAAGTCATGAAGATCGGGGAAGGGCAAAGAAGACCGCAGACAGAGTATAGTCTAGGTGGCCAAAGACTGCAAACCTCACCCAAGGAAAAAGATCTTGGGGTGAGGCACACATCAATCAGATAACTGCTGCAGCATACGGGCGGCTGGCAAACCTAAGAATAGCGTTCCAATACCTCACCAAGGAATCGTTTAAGACTCTGTACACCATATACGTCAGGCCCATACTGGCGTATGCAGCACCAGTTTGGAACCCACACCTGGTCAAGCACGTCAAGAAATTAGAGAAAGTGCAAAGGTTTGCAACAAGAGTAGTCCCAGAGCTAAGGGGATTGTCCTACGAAAAAAGGTTAAGGGAAATCGGCCTGACGACACTAGAGGACAGGAGGGTTAGGGGAGACATGATAACGACATATAAAATACTGCGAGGAATAGATAAGGTGGACAGAGACAAGATGTTCCAGAGAGGGGACACAGAAACAAGGGGTCACAAATGGAAGTTGAAGACTCCTATGAGTCAAAGGGATGTTAGGAAGTATTTCTTCAGTCATAGAGTTGTCAGGAAGTGGAATAGCCTAGAAAGCGACGTAGTGGAGGCAGGAACCATACATAGTTTTAAGACAAGGTTTGATAAAGCTCATGGAGCAGGGAGAGTGACCCAGTAACCGCCAGTGAAGAGGCGGGGCCAGGAGCTATGACTCGACCCCTGCAACCACAAATAGGTGAGTACAGGCAGGTTCCATTCATAGCTTTAAGAAGAGGTATGATAAAGCTCATGGCGCAGGGAGAGTGACCCAGTAACGGCCAGTGAAGAGGCGGGGCCAGGAGCTATGACTCAACCCCTGCAACCACAACTAGGTGAGTACAACTAGGTGAGTACACACACACACACAAAGTCAAAGGATGTTAGGAAGTATTTCTTCAGTCATAGAGTTGTCAGGAAGTGGAATAGCCTAGAAAGCGACGTATTGGAGGCAGGAACCATATATAGTTTTAAGACGAGGTTTGATAAAGCTCATGGAGCAGGGAGAGGACCTAGTAGCAATCAGTGAAGAAGCGGGGCCAGGAGCTATGAATCGACCCCTGCAACCACAAATAGGTGAGTACACACACACGTGGTAATGTTTTATTTACAGAGAGCAAAGTCAGGGTATTTTTCCAGAATGGTCTGTAATATACCACTGTGGATAAAATACTTTGCCATTTCTTGAACATTTCTGAGTCAGTTGTCTCTGAATTCATTAATTTTATCGCACTCCAGTACATAATGACGCAGGGTGTGACAATAGTCCATCTGACAAAGTTTACATTTCGTTTGGTCTACATCTGGTGGTGGTGATTTAACCTGCCAAAGAAACTTGTAACCCAGCCGGAGGCGGGCGGTAGTGACATCCAAGAGTCTGCTTATTTTGTTGGATGCACCATAGACATGTGGCTCCTCCTGCATGATAGAATGATGATAGATGGACTGACTGGTGTCAATCTCCCTGAGTCTTAAGTCAATAAAGTTCATTTGAAGTTCTTTTCGTATTATTGTTCTCAAACTGCTAACTGACAAGCCAAGATTGTAATCTACTCCCTCTTTGAAAGCATAAAACTTAGCCAATTCATCAGTTCTATCATGCATCTGAAGACCAATGTGAAATGGAATCCACAGCATGTGCACTCTGACTCTACTATCCACAATCCTACCATACCTGTGTCTGGCTTCTGACACAAGCATGCCACAATTTATACTTAATGAGTTGAGAGCATTTATGGATGACAGAGAATCAGTTACAATTAAAGTGTCAACCTTAGATACATGGACGCATTTGAGTGCAAGGAGTATGGCAAACAGTTCTGTCTGAAGGGTAGAGGCCCAGTTATTGATGCGTGCTCCAATTTCTTTAAGAGAGCCATCACTCTGTATGACAACAGCAGCACTACCAGCTGCACCAGTGGATTGGTGAACAGAACCATCAACGTAAATAATTTGTGAGAGAGTGTGCTGTTTGGCTAAATTATCAATACAGCTTAAGGCATCATGTTTGGCTTCAAGGCGAAGCTTTGGTTGTGATTTAAGTAGTTTGGGGAAAAATAGAGTGATGGTAGTTTGGAATGGGGTAATATTCCATGGAGCGGAGAAGTGCCGCTGTTGCCTTACTTGCCACAGATCATGTATCTGATTCATGCGGAGGTCGGTTCCAGTTTTTTCGATCCATCTGGAGGGATGTTCACCAGTGCTGAGGAAAGTTTGGAGGGCTTCTGTGCAGGGGTTTGAATGAGCTTGCCTGAGCATATTAACCCCAATTAGAATATTTCTTTCAGTAACACGATCTCTGATGCTAGGAATATCAAGTTCTTTCTGCATATTTAAAATTTTGGCAGTACGAGGGCATCCTAAAATGATCCTCATTGCTTCATTCTGCAGTTTTTCCAGCCCTCCAAGCTTCCAGTCAGACACAAGAGCAAGTAGTGGCGCAGCATAATCAACATGCTTTTGGCTGCCATCGAATCTGCACAATTGTTCTGCCTTCATTATTAATGGGCTTCCGGCTGTTGATGTTGTTAGCTCTTCATGACTTGTCGTCTTTGTCCTGAGCAAGTTAGATCACGGTATCCGAATTGATTTGCTGATGCACTGTCGCAGATACACCTGTGTTCACTGAGGAGAGAGGTGGCCAAGGAAGTTGCAACACTACTACAAATATCTGAAGGGTCGAGGTTTGCCTGCAGAAGAATTAATGAAAAAACAAAACATCTCACGAGGATCTCTTTCTATCTTGTATTGATAGTCACAGTTCGACTGTTTTCACTTGTTAGGGGGTAACTGATATGGTTCAGGAACCTCTTAGTTTCCCACTGTCTGACCTCATTAATGAAATTTTGGTCGTGAACGCCAAAATTGTGATCGAGGAATTCAAGAAGAATTATTTCTACAAGTTTGCAGATCTAGAGAATGTACAGAGAACCTTTACTGCACATATAAGTTCCATCAAACATCTTAACTACTGGGAATGCTTGATTTGTACTCACTGGAGCACAGGCGAGAGAGATACATCATAATCTACACCTGTAAAATCCTAGAGGGACTAATCTCTAATCTGCACACAGAAATCACTCCGTACGAAAACAAAAGACTTGGCAGGCGATGCAACATAACCCCAATGAAAAGTAGGGGCGCCATTAGTATACTATGAGAAAACACAATAAGTGTCCGGGGCCCAAGACTGTTCAACAGCCTACCACCAACCGCCCTAAGAGGAATTACCAATAGACCCCTGGTAGTCTTCAAGAGTGAGATGGACAGATACTTAAAGTCAGTGCCGGATCAGCCGGGCTGTGGTTCGTACGTTGGACTACGTGTGGCCAGCAGTAATAGCCTGGTTGATCAGGCCCTGATCCACCGGAAGACCTGGTCATGGACGGGGCCGCGAGGACGTTGACCCCCGGAAAACCCTCCAGGTAGATGCCACACATATGAGGTCTTATGGACATCTATATTCCCTTTTCTGACTGGAAGTGTAGCTTGATCCCACTTTCTGTTTTCTAGAGTAAGACTGAGTGCTTTCGTGCATATTTACTTCAAAAGATTCTCATATTCATTTAATTTTGGTTGTCATATGAGAGCTCACATCTTAGAAAAATACCTCTCCTCGTAAGACATACTCCACAGCTCCAGGACTAGTCTCGTTGCAAACCTCTGCACTTCCTCCAGTTTCTTGACATGCTTGACCAGGTGTGGGTTCCATACTGGTGCTGCATACTCCAATATGTGCCTGACGTACACGGTATACAGTGTCGTGAATGACTCCTTACTCAGATGTCTAAAAGCTAGTCTTTGATTAGCCAGGTGCGCATTTGTTATAGCAATTATTTGGTTTATGTGCGCCTCAGGTGATATGCTCGGTTTACCACTCACCCCAAGGTCCTCCTTGAGTGAGGTTTACAGCCCTTACCCCTCCCCCCGAGCTTGTACTCCATCTGTGGTCTTCCCTTCCCCATACTTCATAACTTTGCACTTGCTGGAGTGTGTGTGTGTGTGTGTGTGTGTGTGTGTGTGTGTTGTTTACTATTTCGTCATAGGCACTTGTCGATTAAACACTTGGCTTGTTGTGTGTGAGTGTGGGATGTGAGTGTGTGTGAGCTTGTGTGTGTGTGTGTGTGTGTGTGTGTCTACTCACCTAGTTATGGTTGCAGGGGTCGATTCATAGCTCCTGGCCCCGCCTTTTCACTGGCCGCTACTGGGTCACTCTCCATGCGCCATGAGCTTTATCATACCTATTCAGCTATGAATGGATCCTGCCTCCACTACATCGCTTCCCAAACTATTCCACTTCCTGACCACTCTGTGACTGAAGAAATACTTCCTAACATCCCTGTGATTCATCTGAGTCTTCAACTTCCAACTGTGACCCCTTGTTGCTGTGTCCCATCTCTGAAACATCCTGTCTCTGTCCACCTTGTCAATTCCTCTCAGTATTTTATATGTCGTTATCATGTCCCCCTATCTCTCCTGTCTTCCAGTGTCGTCAGGTCGATTTCCCTTAACCTCTCCTCGTAGGACATACCCCTTACCTCCGGGACTAGTCTTGTTGCAAACCTTTGCACTTTCTCTAGTTTCTTTACGTGCTTGGCTAGGTGTAGGTTCCAAACTGGTGCTGCATACTCCAATATGGGCCTAACGTATACAGTGTACAGGGTTCTGAACGATTCCTTATTAAGATGTCGAAATGCTGTTCTTAGGTTTGCTAGGCGCCCGTATGCTGCAGCAGTTATTTGGTTGATGTGCGCCTCAGATGTGCCTGGTGTTATACTCACCCCAAGATCTTTTTCCTTGAGTGAGGTTTGTAGTGTATGTGTGTGTGTGTGTGTGTGTACGGGAAGAGAAGCAGAGATGAAAGGAGTTTGAGTGAGCAATTAACCCCCTTAATGTGTACACTAAGAGGTTTTAAGTAAAGTTTGGTAGGTAGCCTTAGTAGGATATATGAGGCAGAGATGATTTAACCCTCACATACCTCGCCCTCTACTGCTGGGTGTTCTCTCTCATTGGTGTTTTCTCACAAGGGAACAGACAACACTAACAAGTGAGCAACTTTGAGTATTATTAGTAATAGCACTCTAGTTGTGCCTAACCTTCCCTAAGCTAGCTTATTTTTTTACGATGTTCTCCATCTTTTGTAAACCCATACTAGAAAAATATGACTTCCTTCTAAAATCCCTGCTAGAAAAAGTCCTAAATCTTTTCTTGGACGAATCACAGTGACAGCAAACCATATTTCCGGTCAGATTAGGTGGACTGGACATACGTCCAGCCTCTCAAAAGTGTCTTGCCAGCCTTCTTATCCTCCTCCACTTGATCCAACAAGCTGGTGAAGGTAATTCTACCAGAACACATAAGCAGTCTGGCAGGGGTAGATGAACCCAGCTACACTAGTGGCAACAGCATACACAATACTCTTCCAGCTCAGACAACAAGACTGGCTGAAACTTTGGCCTACTAACATTCCAATACTAATTCGGTGTGTATCCTCTGAACTTTTCAAGTTCCAAAGGAATGGCATATTAGATACAATATAGTCAACGAGATCATCCAGAGAAGCCTTGCTACAGCTCAGTGTTCAGATGAGATGACCTGCTGTCCCTGTTCACCTAGCAGTAAATAGGTACCTGGGTGTTACCCGACTGGTGTGGGTCGCATCCTGGGGACAAAATTAACCTAATTTGCCCTAAATGCTCTGCATAACCAGGGGTTTTCTAGCAAATGGATGCGGCCCTTACACAAAATTATGAATTTACTTTTATATAGATTCCACACTGCACAGTGCCAACAATTACAGAATATTTAAAGCCACTTTTACAACAAACCCTTACGGCCACCTCTTACAGCCACCTTTCACTAATGGTCAGTGCCGGGTTATCCTAGTAGCACCATATTTACTGTTAATAATTATTAATTACATTAAAATTTGACTTATCTTTCCACTACAGAGCTTTGTGTTATTTACCGTAGTCTCAACTGTTTCATAGTAAAGTACAGTGGTACCTCTACTTACGAACAATTATGTAAGTGTATTTTTGTAGGTGCTTTTGTAAGTGTATTTTTGGGGGTCTGAAATGGATTAATCTAATTTTCACTATTTCTTATGGGAAAAAATTCCTTCGGTTTTCGGCACTTGAGCAGCCGACTGGGACGAATTAAGCTCGTAACTCGAGTTACCACTTACAGTATACGTATTTCTATTTATGACAGAATTTGAACCATTTCCGTGTTACGTCTTACCACCTTCACTATAATTATCTTACCATATTATAATGTTATAACTATAATGTTAATAAGCGGCCCTCCTTTAAATTTGACTTTAATTTGGCCCGCTCATACTAAAAGACTAGGACTACTGATATAGTATGTCACTGATGTCAGCAAGGTACGTATGTGCAAGTTGTATCATGTACTTGTAGAAATTATTATTATTATTATTATTATTATTATTATTATTATTATTAACCACCATCATTACTACCCAACAACCCACATACGCCTCCACCTTCCTCGGTCACTCCCCTTTCCCCTCCCGTAAGTTATGGCGGAAGTGTCTGAGGTGACCAAGAGATTTTTGTGCTGCCTATGTCTCCTAGGCACTAGCACACAGGTTACTGCTCCTGCTGCTGCTGAGGCTACTGCTGTCGCTCCTACTGCTGCTGTGGCTACTGCTGTCGCTCCTACTGCTGCCGTGGCTACTGCTGCCGTAGTTACTGCTCCTGCTGCTGCGACTACTACTGCCGCCCACTGCTGTTGTGGCTACTGCTGCTGCGGTTAGTATTGCCGCTTCTGCTGCTGTGGCTACTGCTACCGCAGTAGGAGCAGGTACTGCTACCTCAGTTATTGCTCCTACTGCTGTGACTACCACTGTTATATCTACTGCTGCTGCGGTTACTGCTGTGCCTACTGCTGTTGTAGCAATGGCTGCTTTGTCTACCGCTGTGACTACTGATGCTGTCACTAGTGCTGCTGTGACTACTGATGGTGTCGCTGCTACTACTACTACTGTGGCTAATGCTGCCGTGACTACTACTGTTGTGTCAACTGCTGCTTCGCTGCTGTTACCACTGCTGCTGTGGCTACTGCTATTATTGCTGTTGCTGTGGTTACTGTTTTTGCGGCTACTACTGCTGCTGCTGCTGCTGCTTCACTACTGGTGGCTCCCGGTTCTTGTGGACATAAAAGTGAGGCAGTAGGGGTGGTGATGGGTGCCAGGTGTTAAGAGTGCCACTTAGAGCCACACGGAAACAATTATGCTGGCACTAATGTGAGGCCCAACAACCTCACCTCACACACACATACATAACACACACCAGGCATGACTGACCACACAATAGGGCACACACACACACACACACGAGCATGGGGACTCCCACGACACCCGTTTAGCGAACATTCAGGTTCGTACACACACACACATACTAGCAGGCTAGTCAACACAGCTAGGACAAACACAACACACACACACACACACAAAGGGGTCAGTCCTAGGACCGGTGCTGTTTCTGGTATTTGTGAACTACATGACGGAAGGAATAGACTCCGAAGTGTCCCTGTTTGCAGATGATGTGAAGTTGATGAGAAGAATTCAATCGGAAGAGGACCAGGCAGAACTACAGAGGGATCTGGACAGGCTGCAGGCCTGGTCCAGCAACTGGCTCCTGGAGTTCAACCCCACCAATTGCAAAGTCATGAAGATTGGGGAAGGGCAAAGAAGACCACAGACGGAGTATAGTTTAGGGGGCCAGAGCCTACAAACCTCACTCAAAGAAAAGGATCTTGGGGTGAGTATAACACCAGGCACATCTCCTGAGGCGCACATCAACCAAATAACTGCTGCAGCATACGGACGCCTAGCAAACCTATGAACAGCATTTCGACATCTTAATAAGGAGTCATTCAGGACCCTGTACACTGTGTACGTTAGGCCCATACTGGAGTATGCAGCGCCAGTTTGGAACCCTCACCTAGCCAAGCATGTAAGGAAACTAGAGAAAGTGCAAAGGTTTGCAACAAGACTAGTCCCGGAGCTAAGGGGTATGTCCTACAAGGAGAGGTTAAGGGAAATCGACCTGACGACACTGGAAGACAGGAGAGATAGAGGGGATATGATAACGACATATAAAATACTGAGAGGAATCGACAAGGTGGACAGAGACAGAATGTTCCAGAGATGGGACACAGCAACAAGGGGTCACAGTTGGAAGTTGAAGACTCAGATGAACCACAGGGATGTTAGGAAGTATTTCTTCAGTCACAGAGTTGTCAGGAAGTGGAATAGTCTTGGAAGTGATGTAGTGGAGGCAGGATCCATACATAGCTTTAAGGAGAGGTATGATAAAGCTCAGGAGCTGAAGTTGTAATAAGTATTTATTTTAGGGATTCAAGTATTGTTGACTGCTGGCGCAAGGGTTGCATGCAGGCTTAATAACCCTCGTGTAGTAGATATGTTTTAAATACAATAAACTAACCAACTTGGGACTACAAGAATAGGTAGCACTCTCGCCATAGTAATAGTCATAGTATAAGTAGCAATAGTAATGTGGGAAATACAAAAAATAACAGTGGCATTGTGGGAAATACAAAAAATAACAGTGGCATTGTGGGAAATACAAAAAATAACAGAGGCATTGTGTGAAATACAAAATGTAGTAGGGATGGTAGTAGTAATGAAGCAGAAATTATATTTGTATCTTCCACAGTCAATATGGATGCTTGTGTTTCAATACGTCACGTTAATTATCTACATCCACTTATTGATGGCAGCAGTGAGTGGAGGGCAGGGGGAGAGCCTTCTGTTGCTTGCTTGGAAGATTCATGAGGGTTTAAAGCCTGTCGACTACACGGTCATTAAGATTACAGTGTAACGTGTTTACAACCAATGACATTTTTAATCCCTTTAATAGAGATTAAAGTAAACTCTAGCATATATACACTGAGAAACATACACATCAATGTACATAACCTTGGGTATTAATCTTGTGTTATACTAGCAGAGCCGGATTAAGATTTTGTAGGTCCCTGGGCTACAGGTACTGTGAGACCCCCAGGGATATTTTCAGAAGAAAAAAAATAATCACAACAGTCAAGAGGTCATCATATAAATGATATAATAATATATTATAATTATGTATAAACTTACATCAGTAACTTTCAACACTTGTCATTTCATCTCTGGAGGCCCTCCAGCTGCAGGAGGACCCTCGGCTGCAGCACATAAAGCCCATGCCTTAATCCAGCCCTGTATACTAGCTATTACGAACACAGGTGTAGTCTAGTGGCCTGCACACCTGGTTGTAGCATGATAACCAAGGTAGAAACGAGGAACGATCAAAAGACATCGGAGAGTAAATACTTATATATTTCGTTCACCAAACTGCAAACAGTTATATGTACAATATTTACAGAGGATATGAACAGAAAGGCAATTTGCAAACAAAGAGACACGGTGAGAACCGTCTTCGAGGTAAGTCTACCAATGTTGATTCACGAGTGACATCACTTCACAACTTTGGCAGCTTCCTTGTGATTGGCTGGGTTGAACCACGGTACTAGCATAACGAGGGGGTCCTCCTCATTACACCATCATCACCTGGTTCGGTGGTCGGGAGGCCATACCTATATGGATGTGTCACATACGCTGAATAAAATGTAACGTACTCTTAGCATGCCACACTAACATAACATTAACCATCTACAGTTAATAGGACATATGTGCAACGGTTGGGTATCTTTAGTGTTGAAATGTTTGACTTACGTGGTAGGCTTCATCAGTCAAAAATAGAGGAGAAAGTATTGAGAGCAGCAGGAGTAGTGGCGAGAAAAAGATAATGTAATCAGTCCATCAAGCTTGGAGAAATAGTTTGAGGTGGTCAGTCCCTCAAACTATTCTCCCAGGTTGATGGAGTGATTATATCATCTCTACCTCACCACTACTCCTGTTACCTACAATATTTTCTCCTGTGTATTTGTCTGACGAAGCCTACCACGTAGGTGAAACATTTCAACACTGAAGATACCCAACTATTGCACGTGTCATACTCATCAACCTGTCAATATTGCACACCAGTTTCACAACATATATAGACAGTTGACGGTTATCAGCAGATAGCCACGATAATGTGTTATCTTGGCCAGGAATTACATTGTTTTGTGTGTATAACAATGTAACGTAACTGCCACCTAGTCATACACCGCAAGGGGAAAAGAAGACAATGAGGATTGATCCGAGGAAGAGGAGGGTAAAATCAGTTCCTTGGATCAAGAGCCCTTCAGCAGCATGAAGGTAGACCTGGTAATCTCTGTCAGCTGCACCAAGGTGTTACTGCTGAGATAACAAGAGATAACATTAATACTTATAAGTGTTATCACTGACACGACACTCATACGTCATATTGACGCAACACTCATACGTCATACTGACACGACACTCATACGTCATATTGACACGACACTCATACGTCATATTGACACGACACTCATACGTCATATTGACACGACACTCATACGTCATATTGACACGACACTCATACGTCATATTGACACGACACTCATACGTCATATTGACGCAACACTCATACGTCATATTTACACGACACTCATACGTCATATTGACACGACACTCATACGTCATATTGACACGACACTCATACGTCATATTGACACGACACTCATACGCCATATTGACGCAACACTCATACGCCATATTGACACAACACTCATACGTCATATTGACACGACACTCATACGTCATATTGACACGACACTCATACGTCATATTGACACAACACTCATACGTCATATTGACACGACACTCATACGTCATATTGACACGACACTCATACGTCATAGTGACACAACACTCATACGTCACAGTGACACGACACTCATACATCACAGTGACACGACACTCATACGTCACAGTGACACGACACTCATACGTCACAGTGACACGACACTCATACATCACAGTGACACGACACTCATACATCACAGTGACACGACACTCATACATCACAGTGACACGACACTCATACGTCACAGTGACACGACACTCATACATCACAGTGACACGACACTCATACGTCACAGTGACACGACACTCATACATCACAGTGACACGACACTCATACATCACAGTGACACGACACTCATACATCACAGTGACACGACACTCATACGTCACAGTGACACGACACTCTTACATCACAGTGACACGACACTCATACATCACAGTGACACGACACTCATACGTCACAGTGACACGACACTCATACGTCACAGTGACACGACACTCATACATCACAGTGACACGACACTCATACGTCACAGTGACACGACACTCATACGTCACAGTGACACAACACTCATACATCACAGTGACACGACACTCATACGTCACAGTGACACGACACTCATACGTCACAGTGACACGACACTCATACGTCACAGTGACACGACACTCATACATCACAGTGACACGACACTCATACATCACAGTGACACGACACTCATACATCACAGTGACACGACACTCATACGTCACAGTGACACGACACTCATACGTCACAGTGACACGAAACTCATACGTCACAGTGACACGACACTCATACGTCACAGTGACACGACACTCATACGTCACAGTGACACGACACTCATACGTCACAGTGACACGACACTCATATGTCACACTGATACGTCACTGACACGTATCATGTCACAGATATGTCACACCCACAAATCCCACTAATATGTCACACTGACACGTCACCCTGGCATGACACTCATACATCACACCGTTATGATAATCTCATGCGTTACATTGACACGACAACCTTATACGTCACACTGACACGATACACTCATACGTCACTGACACGTCTCACGTCACAAATACGTCACACTAATACAATCACTACCTCCGTCACGTGTGCTGTTACTGACAATGTTTACAGTACACAACAAGATGATTTATGAAGAAAATCATTGAAAAATGGATAATTAATGACGCATAATAGGATGACTAACGATATTTAAAATGTAAGATTAACGAGGGTCAATAATAGTGATTACGAACATAACGACTCAACAAATAATGGATCTGGCACTCATGGCAACTGCGACTGGCTCTTATACCAGCAAGTGGCTCTTACACCAGCAACTGGCTCTTACACCAGCAACTGGCTCTTACACCAGCAAGTGGCTCTTATACCAGAAAGTGGCTCTTATACCAACAACTGGCTCTTACACCAGCAACTGGCTCTTATACCAGCAACTGGCTCTTATACCAGCAACTGGCTCTTACACCAGCAACTGGCTCTTACACCAGCAACTGGCTCTTATACCAGCAAGTGTCTCTTAACCAGCACTGGCTCTACACCAGCAACTGGCTCTTATACCAGCAACTGGCTCTTATACCAGCAACTGGCTCTTACACAGCAACTGGCTCTACACCAGCAACTGGCTCTTATACCAGCAACTGGCTCTTATACCAGCAACTGGCTCTTACACCAGCAACTGGCTCTTACACCAGCAACTGGCTCTTATACCAGCAATGGCTCTTATACCAGCAACTGGCTCTTATCACCAGCAACTGGCTCTTATACCAGCAATGGCTCTTATACCAGCAACTGGCTCTTGCACCAGCACGGCTCTACACCAGCAACTGGCTCTTATACCAGAATGGCTCTTATACCAGCAACTGGCTCTTATACCAGCAATGGCTCTTATACCAGCAACTGGCTCTTATACCAGCAACTGGCTCTTACACCAGCAACTGGCTCTTATACCAGCAACTGGCTCTTATACCAGCAACTGGCTCTTATACCAGCAACTGGCTCTTATACCAGCAACTGGCTTATACCAGCAACTGGCTCTTAACCAGCAACTGGCTCTACACCAGCAACTGGCTCTAACCAGCAACTGGCTCTATACCAGCAACTGGCTCTTAACCAGCAACTGGCTCTTATACCAGCACGCATAATAGATGCACTAACGCATATTTAAAATGTAGATTAACGAGGGTCATAATAGTGATTACAACATAACGACTCAACAAATAATGGATCTGGCACTCACTGGCAACTGCACTGGCTCTTATACCAGCAAGTGGCTCTTACACCAGCAACTGGCTCTTACACCAGCAACTGGCTCTTACACCAGCAAGTGGCTCTTATACCAGAAAGTGGCTCTTATACCAACAACTGGCTCTTACACCAGCAACTGGCTCTTATACCAGCAACTGGCTCTTATACCAGCAACTGGCTCTTACACCAGCAACTGGCTCTTACACCAGCAACTGGCTCTTATACCAGCAAGTGTCTCTTATACCAGCAACTGGCTCTTACACCAGCAACTGGCTCTTATACCAGCAACTGGCTCTTATACCAGCAACTGGCTCTTACACCAGCAACTGGCTCTTACACCAGCAACTGGCTCTTATACCAGCAACTGGCTCTTATACCAGCAACTGGCTCTTACACCAGCAACTGGCTCTTACACCAGCAACTGGCTCTTATACCAGCAAGTGGCTCTTATACCAGCAACTGGCTCTTACACCAGCAACTGGCTCTTATACCAGCAAGTGGCTCTTATACCAGCAACTGGCTCTTGCACCAGCAACTGGCTCTTACACCAGCAACTGGCTCTTAACCAGCAATGCTAAGCAGGCTCTTATACCAGCAAGTGGCTCTTATACCAGCAATGAGCACTTATACCAGCAACTGGCTCTTACACCAGCAACTGGCTCTTATACCAGCAACTGGCTCTTATACCAGCAACTGGCTCTTACACCAGCAACTGGCTCTTATACCAGCAAGTGGCTCTTATACCAGCAACTGGCTCTTACACCAGCAACTGGCTCTTACACCAGCAACTGGCTCTTACACCAGCAACTGGCTCTTACACCAGCAACTGGCTCTTATACCAGCAACTGGCTCTTACACCAGCAACTGGCTCTTATACCAGCAACTGGCTCTTACACCAGCAACTGGCTCTTATACCAGCAACTGGCTCTTATACCAGCAACTGGCTCTTATACCAGCAACTGGCTCTTATACCAGCAACTGGCTCTTATACCAGCAACTGGCTCTTACACCAGCAACTGGCTCTTACACCAGCAACTGGTTCTTACACCAGCAACTGGCTCTTATACCAGCAACTGGCTCTTACACCAGCAACTGGCTCTTACACCAGCAACTGGCTCTTACACCAGCAACTGGCTCTTACACCAGCAACTGGCTCTTATACCAGCAACTGGCTCTTATACCAGCACTGCTATACCAGCAACGGCTTCAGCAACTGGCTCTTATACCAGCAACTGGCTCTTATACCAGCAACTGGCTCTTATACCAGCAACTGGCTCTTACACCAGCAACTGGCTCTTATACCAGCAACTGGCTCTTACACCAGCAACTGGCTCTTATACCAGCAACTGGCTCTTATACCAGCAACTGCCTTAAAAACTGGCTCTTACACCAGCAACTGGCTCTTATACCAGCAACTGGCTCTTATACCAGCAACTGGCTCTTATACCAGCAACTGGCTCTTATACCAGCAACTGGCTCTTATACCAGCAACTGGCTCTTACACCAGCAACTGGCTCTTATACCAGCAACTGGCTCTTATACCAGCAACTGGCTCTTATACCAGCAACTGGCTCTTATACCAGCAACTGGCTCTTACACCAGCAACTGGCTCTTATACCAGCAACTGGCTCTTACACCAGCAACTGGCTCTTACACCAGCAACTGGCTCTTATACCAGCAACTGGCTCTTATACCAGCAACTGGCTCTTACACCAGCAACTGGCTCTTACACCAGCAACTGGCTCTTATACCAGCAACTGGCTCTTATACCAGCAACTGGCTCTTATACCAGCAACTGGCTCTGTACACCAGCAACTGGCTCTAACCAGCAACTGACTCTACACCAGCAATGACTCACAGCAATGGCTCTACACCAGCAACTGACTCTCACACCAGCAACTGACTCTTACACCAGCAACTGACTCTTACACCAGCAACTGGCTCTTACACCAGCAACTGACTCTCACACCAGCAACTGACTCACACCAGTAACTGACTCTCACACCAGTAACTGGCTCTCACACCAGCAACTGACTCTCACACCAGCAACTGACTCTTACACCAGCAACTGACTCTCACACCAGCAACTGACTCTTACCAGCACACTACACAGCTGGCTCTAAACCCGCAACTGACTCTACACCAGCAACTGGCTCTTATACAGAACTGACCTCACACCAGCAACTGAGCTCTCACACCAGCAACTGACTCTTACACCAGCAACTGACTCTACACCAGCAACTGGCTCTTAACAGAACTGAGCTCTTAACCAGCAACTGGCTCTCACCAGCAACTGACTCTTACACCAGCAACTGGCTCTTACACCAGCAACTGACTCACCAGCAACTGACTCTTACACCAGCAACTGACTCTTACACCAGCAACTGACTCTTACACCAGCAACTGGCTCTCACACCAGCAACTGACTCTTACACCAGCAACTGACTCTCACACCAGCAACTGACTCTTACACCAGCAACTGGCTCTCACACCAGCAACTGACTCTTACACCAGCAACTGACTCTTACACCAGCAATTGACTCTCACACCAGCAACTGACTCTCACCAGCAACTGGCTCTCACACCAGCAACTGGTCTCATCAGCAATTGACTCACACCAGCAATGGCTCTCACACTGCAACTTTACTCTCACACCAGCAATTGCTCACACCAGCAATTGACTCTCACACCAGCAACTGCTTCCACCAGCAACTGACTCTCACCAGCAATTGAGCTTCACACCAGCACTGCTCTCACATGCTACAGCAATTGACTCTCACACCAGCAATGACTTCAGTACTGGATTCACATCAGCAACTGTGTTGTGTAGTCTCACCAGCAATGGTCTGTCACGATTGTATTTCACCAGCATGGTACTGTAGTGTTGTGTCAGCTGTTAAGCAACCATGTACTATTGTTAAGTGTTCAACATGAATACTGTGTGTTTGTAGTACATCATTTGTACTGTGTTGTGTAGTTTACAACCATGGGACAGTGTTGTGTAGTGTTCACCTATACGTGTGTTGCGTAGTGTCCCAGTCATGGTACTGTCTGTTGTGTAGTGTTACAACCATGGTACTGTGTTGTATAGTGTTCCAAACCATGGTACTGTGTGTTGTGTAGTGTTCCACCCATAATACTGTGTGTTGTGTAGTATCCCAGTCATGGTACTGTGTTGTGTAGTGTTACAACCATGGTACTGTGTGTTGTGTAGTGTTACAACCATGTTACTGTGTGTTGTGTAGTGTTACAACCATGTTACTGTGTGTTGTGTAGTATCCCAGTCATGGTACTGTGTTGTGTAGTCTTACAACCATGGTACAGGGTGTTGTGTAGTGTTCCACCCATAATACTGTGTGTTGTGTAGTATCCCAGTCATGGTACTGTGTGTTGTGTAGTGTTACAACCATGGTACTGTGTGTTGTTAGTGTATCCATACTGTGTTGTAGTGTTAACCATGGTACTGTGTGTTGTGTAGTTCCACCATGGTACTGTGTGTTGTGTAGTTTCCATCATGGTACTGTGTTGTGTAGTGTTCCAACCATGGTACTGTGTGTTGTGTAGTGTTACAACCATGGTACTGTGTGTTGTGTAGTATCCCAGTCATGGTACTGTGTAGTGTAGTTTTACAACCATGGTACTGGTGTTGTGTAGTATCCCAGTCATGGTACTGTGTTGTGTAGTGTTACAACCATGTTACTGTGTGTTGTGTAGTATCCCAGTCATGATACTGTGTTGTGTAGTGTTACAACCATGGTTACTGTGTGTTGTGTAGTTCCAACATGGTACTGTGTTGTGTAGTGTCTACCATGGTACTTGTGTTGTGTAGTATCAATCATGGTACTGGTTTGTGTAGTGTTCAACCATGGTACTGTGTTGTGTAGTTCCCACCATGGTACTGTGTGTTGTGTAGTGTTACAACCATGGTATTGTGTGTTGTGCAATATCCCATTCATGGTACTGTGTGTTGTTTAGTATCCCAGTCATGGTACTGTGTGTTGTGTAGTGTTCCAACCATGGTACTGTGTTGTGTAGTGTTCCAACCACGGTACTGTGTTGTGTAGTGTTCCAACCATGGTACTGGGTGTTGTGTAGTGTTCCAACCATGGTACTGTGTGTTGTGTAGTGTTACAACCATGGTACTGTGTGTAGTGTAGTATCCCAGTCATGGTACTTTGTGTTGTGTAGTGTTACAATCATGGTACTGTGTTGTGTAGTGTTCCAACCATTGTACTGTGTTGTGTAGTGTTCCAACCATGGTACTGTGTTTTGTAGTGTTCCACCCATGGTACTGTGTGTTGTGTAGTGTTCCACCCATGGTACTGTGTTGTGTAGTGTTCCAACCATGGTACTGGGTGTTGTGTAGTGTTCCAACCATGGTACTGTGTTGTGTAGTGTTACAACCATGGTACTGAGTTGTGTAGTGTTCCACCCATGGTACTGTGTGTTGTGTAGTGTTCCACCCATGGTACTGTGTTCTGTAGTGTTCCACCCATGGTACTGTGTGTTGTGTAGTGTTCCAACCATAGTACTGTGTTGTGTAGTGTTCCAACCATGGTACTGTATTGTGTAGTGTTCCACCCATGGTACTGTGTGTTGTGTAGTGTTCCACCCATGGTACTGTGTTCTGTAGTGTTCCACCCATGGTACTGTGTGTTGTGTAGTGTTCCAACCATAGTACACTGCTGGAGGATCAAGCCCCATACTCCACACTGATGGAGGATCGTCTCCACACCCCCTGATGGAGGATCAATCCTCCACCATCCACACTGATGGAGGATGAAGCCTCTCCACTGCATGATGGAGGAGACCTCCACACTCCCAAGAGGATCAAGCCTCCACCACTTCCACAATGATGGCTGATCAATCCTCCAACACTGAGGGAAGATCAAACCTCCAACACTCCCACACTGAGAAAGGATCAAGTCTCCACCACTCCCACACTGCTGGAGGATCAATCCTCCACCACTCCCACACTGCTCGAGGATCAATCCTCCACCACTCACACACTGCTGGAGGATCAAGCCTCCATCACTCCCACACTGATGGAGGATCAAGTCTCCACCACTCCCACTCTGATGGAGGATCAATCCTCCACCACTCCCACACTGATGGAGGATGAAGCCTCTACCACTCGCACATAGATGGAGGAGCAATCCTCCAACACTCCCACACTGAGGGAGGATCAAGCCTCCACCACTCCCACACTGAAGGAGGATCAAGCCTCCAACACTCCCACACTGAGGGAGGATCAAGCCTCCAACACTCCCACACTGAGGGAGGATCAAGCCTCCAACACTCCCACACTGAGGGAGGATCATGCCTCCAACACTCCCACCTGAGGGAGGATCAAGCCTCCAACACTCCTACACTGAGGAAGGATCAAGACTCCAACACTCCCACACTGAGGGAGGATCAAGCCTCCAACACTCCTACACTGAGGAAGGAACAAGCCTCCAACACTTCCACACTGAGTGAGGATCAAGCCTCCAACACTCCCACACTGAGGGAGGATCAAGCATTCAACACTCCCACACTGAGGGAGGATCAAGCCTCCAACACTCCCACACTGAGGGAGGATCAAGCCTCCAACACTTCTACACTGAGAAAGGATCAAGCCTGCAACACTTCCACACTGAGGGAGGATCAAGCCTCCACCACTCCCACACTGAAGGAGGATCAAGCCTCCACCACTCCCACACTGAGGGAGGATCAAGCCTCCATCACTCCCACACTGATGGAGGATCAAGTCTCCACCACTCCCACTCTGATACTCGCACATAGATGGAGGAGCAATCCTCCAACACTCCCACACTGAAGGAGGATCAAGCCTCCAACACCCACACTGAGGGAGGATCAACCCTCCACCACTCCCACACTGAGGGAGGATCAAGCCTCCACCACTCCCACACTGAGGGAGGATCAAGCCTCCAACACTCCCACCTGAGGAGGATCAAGCTCCAACACTCCTACACTGAGGAAGGATCAAGACTCCAACACTCCCACACTGAGGAGGATCAAGCCTCCAACACTCCTACACTGAGGAAGGATCAAGCCTCCAACACTTCCACACTGAGGGATGATCAAGCCTCCAACACTCCCACACTGAGGGAGGATCAAGCCTCCAACACTCCCACACTGAGGGAAGATCAAGCCTCCAACACTCCCACATTGAGGGAGGATCAAGCCTCCAGCACTCCCACACTGAGGGAGGATCAAGCCTCCAACACTCCTACACTGAGGAAGGATCAAGCCTCCAACACTTCCACACTGAGGGAGGATCAAGCCTCCACCACTCCCACACTGAAGGAGGATCAAGCCTCCACCACTCCCACACTGAGGGAGGATCAAGCCTCCATCACTCCCACACTGATGGAGGATCAAGTCTCCACCACTCCCACTCTGATGGAGGATCAATCCTCCACTACTCCCACACTGATGGAGGATCAAGTCTCCACCACTCCCACTCTGATGGAGGATCAATCCTCCACCACTCCCACACTGATGGAGGATCAAGCCTCTACCACTCGCACATAGATGGAGGAGCAATCCTCCAACACTCCCACACTGAGGGAGGATCAAGCCTCCACCACTCCCACACTGAAGGAGGATCAAGCCTCCAACACTCCCACACTGAGGGAGGATCAAGCCTCCAACACTCCCACCTGATGGAGGATCAAGCCTCCAACACTCCTACACTGAGGAAGGATCAAGAATCCAAGACTCCCACACTGAGGGAGGATCAAGCCTCCAACACTTCTACACTGAGGGAGGATCAAGCCTCCACCACTCCCACTCTGATGGAGGATCAAGCCTCCAACACTTCCACACTGAGGGATGATCAAGCCTCCAACACTCCCACACTGAGGGAGGATCAAGCCTCCAACACTCCCACACTGAGGGAAGATCAAGCCTCCAACACTCCCACACTGAGGAAGGATCCAAGCTCCAACACTCCCACACTGAGGGAGGATCAAGCCTCCAACACTCCTACACTGAGGAAGGATCAAGCCTCCAACACTTCCACACTGAGGGAGGATCAAGCCTCCACCACTCCCACACTGAAGGAGGATCAAGCCTCCACCACTCCCACACTGAGGGAGGATCAAAGCTCCAACACTCCTACACTGAGGGAGAATCAAGCCTCCACCACTCCAACACTGAGGGAGGATCAAGCCTCCAACACTCCTACACTGAGGAAGGATCAAGTCTCCAACATTCCCACACTGAGGGAGGATCAAGCCTCCAACACTCCTACACTGAGGAAGGATCAGGCCTCCAACACTCCCACACTGAGAGAGGATCAAGCCTCCAACACTCCCACACTGAGGAAGGATCCAGCCTCCAACACTCCCACACTGAGGAAGGATCCAGCTTCCAACACTCCTACACTGAGGAAGGATCCAGCCTCCAACACTCCTACACTGAGGAAGGATCCAGCCTCCAACACTGAGGAAGGATCCAGCCTCCAACACTCCTACACTGAGGGAGGATCCAGCCTCCAACACTCCTACACTGAGGGAGGATCAGCCTCCAACACTCCTACACTGAGGAAGGATCCAGCCTCCAACACTCCTACACTGAGGGAGGATCCAGCCTCCAACACTCCTACACTGAGGAAGGATCCAGCCTCCAACACTGAGGGAGGATCCAGCCTCCAACACTCCTACACTGAGGGAAGATCCAGCCTCCAACACTCCCACACTGAGGGAGGATCCAGCCTCCAACACTCCCACACTGAGGAAGGATCCAGCCTCTAACACTCCCACACTGAGGGAGGATCCAGCCTCCAACACTCCTACACTGAGGAAGGATCCAGCCTCCAACACTGAGGGAGGATCCAGCCTCCAACACTCCCACACTGAGGGAGGATCCAGCCTCCAACACTGGACATCACTACAGCACCATCAACAAGGTTATTCAGGCGGAATAAAACTTACAAAAAACTGTCAATTGCCATAAGAAGCTTCCAAAATGGTTGTTGTTGTGGCGTGTACGTGGAGGCGTGCGTGGGCGTGGCTAACACGTGCTGGCGTGCGGAGGTGTGGCCAACACGTGCACCACAAAATCAGCTGACTTATGGTGCACGCGCCACTACTGGCTTCATGGTAAAAACACTTCACAGTGTGAGTGACGACCACACCAAGTTCTTATAACCACGTCACACTTTATTGTTGTCATAACTGTACGCATCTCTCCTTCAACGTTTTTATTATTATTATTATTATTATTATTATTAGTAGTAGTAGTAGTAGTAGTAGTAGCAGCAGTAGTACACTATTGTGACTTGTAAATGGTCGTAGTCGGACCGAAAAGTCGTCGTAAGTTTGTGTGTCGTATGTGCGGGTTATTTGTGTTTTCCAGTCACAGTATTGTACCTTTCATAGCGTGAACCTTTGATTAACGTCCGGCCTTAGCAAATTTGTCCATATTTCAGCTAAATCTAGCACGTTAGTAGGTTAACAGTGTATACTGAAAAAGACTGGTTGTCTAAGGTGCTATACAGTCAGTCTGTCAGTAAGGGTGACAAGGAGGCCAATAAAGATTTTCACCAACAAAGTCATTCAGTGAGGCAGCTGTCCAATTAACCCACCAACCTGCCTACCAGCTACACAGTACTTAACCAATCGGCCAACCAGCTACACATTTAATCGACCAGTCAGCCAACCAGCTATACACTAAATTAAGCAACCAGCCAACTGGCACAGTTAATTAACCAAACAGCCGACCAGCTATACAGCTGATCAACCAATTAACTACACATTTTATCAACCAACCAGTCAGCGAACTACACAGTTAATCAAGTAACCAGCAAACAAATTAAACAGTTAATCAGCCAGTTAACTAACTACTCAGATTATCACCCAACCAACTACACAGTTAATCAATCAACCAGCCAGAAAGAGAGAGCAGCAATTCTCGTGGCTGAGGTGTGCACGAACACGTGGCTCACACACGTGATGACTGAGGCTGCAACTACATGTGTTGTCAGGTGACCAACAGGGGTCACCAAGTACATCATTATCAACAACCACCAAACCGCAACACAACTATAAGAGACAGTGTTGCCAGAGATCAGAGATGTGAAACATTTGTTGTGTAGGGAAATATGTAAACAATAATACAATTGTTATATATATAATATATATATATATATATATATATATATATATATATATATATATATATATATATATATATATATATATATATATATATATATATATCGTGCCGAATAAGTAAAACTTGCGATTTTGGCTTAAATAAGAAACGCTCTTCTTGTCGAATAAGGCAAGCGAAAATTTGTGTATGCAATAATTTCGCAAAAATCATTCTGAACCTAACGAAAATATATATTTCATTGTGTTTGTTTATTATTAAATTATTGTAAACTTATCTAAAATATATTTAGTTGGGTTAAGCTAAATTAAATTGAGCTTGTTATAATAAGGTTAGGTAAGTTTTCTAAGGTTCTTTGGGTACAAAATTATTAATTTTTACATTAACATAAATGGAAAAAATATATCTTTAAACGTATAAGAGAAAATTGACCAGTTTGACCTATTCGGCACGACACACACACACACACACAATATATATATATATATATATATATATATATATATATATATATATATATATATATATATATATAGGATGGGGTTCACTTCTGGTGTAACTTGTGGGTCCCATTATATATATATATATATATATATATATATATATATATATATATATATATATATATATATATATATATATATATATATATATAACATTTGAAATGACATATTTTTAGGTACAGAAACAGACTTAGGTTCGTGATGTCTTGTCTTCGTTATGGTCATCATATATTTTTGATAATTTCCACTGGTTGTGGCACTTATTACCTCCTCGATCTATTTATTCCACTCTTCTAGCACTCTTGACAAAGAACAATCTCCCAGTACCACTTCGGCTCCATTCTTCTTTCTTTACTTATGTGACTTCTAATTATCCCTGACGAAGATACCCAAATCTATTCTTTCATATAATTTTATAACGTTGTATGTTGTTACCATATCTCCTCTCTTCCTGCCATCAGCCAGCCTGAGCGTCTTTAGTGTTTTCTACTTTTCATCATAACTCATTATTTTCTTAGCTTGTGTTTAGGAGTGCGCATCCTACACCAGCTGCATAGTTCAATGTTGGCCTAACATGTCTTGTAAAGAGCTTTTTAACATCTCTCCATCCAAATATTTGAAAGCTGTTTTAAAGATGGCGGATGTAGCATGTGTAATTCTCAGGTGGTTTATTTGCATGATCGTCTGGTGACTTTTTTTTACTAATAATAACTCCTAGATTCCCTTTTCTGTATGATACAAAATTTTGCTGCCAATCTATATTCTTTATGTGATATTATTTCGCGTTTCCCCATTTCCACTACATGACATTTGTCAACATTAACCTACACCATCCACATAAACTCTGCTCACTTTATCTCAATCACCTTGTCAATACTGGCAGTTATTTTTCTTTTTTATGTCACAGAAGATTTTTGTATCAGCCTTAAAAAATATTCATATTGTTTTCTCTTGTTTCCAGAAAGTCATTTATATAAATTAAAAAGACTAGTGGCAAGTGCAGATCCTTGTGGCACTCCACTGGTAACACTGCCTCAACTGGCTCTCTCATCACTGCTCATATTTTCTTTCTCAAACAAAAGTCTCTCGTTTACTTTAATAGTCTGTCATTTACTCCTGTGTTTCGAAATTTCCAAATTCGTTGTTACCTTCTCTTTGTAAAGGTGTGGACGGGTAAACCAGTGGAAGGTCTCGGTCAGATGTCCAAAAGCTCCATCAAAAGCCTTCTTAAAATCTAGATAAACAATGTCCGTCTATTTGTTTCTTTTTTTTTCAGAAAAAATCTGTAACGCTGTCATGATAGCCTAAAATATTTGATATACAGAAATTTCCAGAGCGAAGGTTGAATTTTGTAATATTTTTACACTTGTCAGCGAAACCGGCATATAGTTTTAAAGTGTGTGTGTGTACTCACCTAATTGTGGTTGCAGGGGTCGAGTCTGTGTGTGTGTGTGTGTGTGTGTGTGTGTGTGTGTGTGTGTGTGTAGTGTGTGTGTGTGTGTGTGTGTGTGTGTGTGTGTGTGTGTATGTGTCCACCAGCAGGTTACTTATCTTAACTCTTACGTTCTCTCAACCAAACATTTATCTTTGTTATTTTCTTGTAGGAAGGCAACAAGAAGTTCATCTGCAGGTGGAGATGACAGGTGTCTGTGTGATGCCAGAGTGATTGTGGTAGACGAAGGTAAGACACAAGCGGGAGGACGGAGGTAGGAGTGAGGGAAGGAAAGTGGCAGGGAGGGGCAGAAGGAAACAGGAACAAGGGCAGGGGAAGTGAGAGAAGAGAAAGGGAAGGGAGGACAAGAAGGATAAAAGAGAGGAAGGAAAGGAGGAAGAGAGGGAGGGAAGGAGGTAAAGAGCCTTTTGGAGGGCAAGAGAGTGTTTCCCTCACTATTGACGCTGAACAAGTCTTGGTAAGTTCTCCCTCACACAGATAGTTGTCACAGTTCCTACACTCAGACTATCACCAGATCTCCTGCTCACCTTCAGGTATCATCAAGGAGGATGAAATAGTTCACAAATAGCATTGTTTGTGGGCCATCACCTTGGATATAGCGCTGCAACCACGTCGCTCTCCTCACAACACTTTTATTTCTTCCTATTTTTCATCCTCCAGGTTTATTCAACAAGGTGTGAAAAAACAGGTTGTCGAGATTATTTTTGTGTGAACTTATAAAAAATGAAGATCAAGTGTGTGTGTATGTATACTCACCTATTTGTGCTTGCAGGAGTTGCGTCATAGCTCCTGGCCCCGCCTCTTCACTGATCGCTACTAGGTCCTCTCTCCCCCTGCTCCATGAGCTTTATCATACCTCGTCTTAAAACTATGTATGGTTCCTGCCTCCACTTCGTCACTTTCCAGACTATTTCACTTCCTGACAACTGTGACTGAAGAAATACTTCCTAACATCCCTTTGACTCATCTGAGTCCTCAACTTCCAATTGTAGACCCTTGTTGCTGTGTCCCATCTCTGGAACAACCTGTCTCTGTTCACCTTGTCAATTCCTCGCAGTATTTTGAATGTCATTATCATGTCTTCCCTAACCCTCCTGTCCTCCAGTGTCGTCAGGCAGATTTCCCTTAACCTTTCTTCGTAGGACATTCACCTTAGCTCTGGAACTAGTCTTGTTGCAAACCTTTGCACTTTCTCTTATTTCTTGACGTGCTTGACCAGGTGTGGGTTCCATACTGGTGCTGCATACTCCAGTATGAACCTGACGTACACAGTGTACAGAGTCTTGAACAATTCCTTAGTGAGGTATCGGAACGCTATTCTCAGGTTTGCTTAGCGCCCGTATGCTGCAGCAGTTATCTGGTTCATGTGCGCCTCAGGAGATGTGCTCGGTGTTATACTCAGCCCAAGATCCTTTTCCTTGAGTGAGGTTTGCAGCCTTTGGCCACCTAGCCTAAACTCTGTCTGCGGTCTTCTTTGCCCTTCCCCGATCTTCATGACTTTGCATTTAGCGTGATTAAATTCAAGGAGCCAGTTGCTGGACAAGGTTTCCAGCCTGTCCAGGTCTCTTTGTAGTCCTGCCTGATCCTCATCCAATTTAATTCTCCTCATTAACTTCACATCATCCACAAACAGGGACACCTCTGAGTCTATCCCTTCCGTCATGTCATTCACATATACCAAACACAGCACTGGTCCTAGGACTGACCCCTGTGGAACCCAGCTCGTCACAGGCGCCCACTCTGACACCTCATCACGTACCATGACTCGTTATTGCCTCCCTGTCAGGTAATCCCTGATCCATTGTAGTGCTCATCCTGTTATGCGTGCCTGATCCTCTAGCTTTTGCACTAATCTCTTGTGAGGAACTGTGTCGAAGGCCTTCATGCAGTCCAAGAAAATGCAATCCACCCACCCCCTCTCTCTCTCGTGTCTTACTTCCGTTACCTTGTCATAAAACTCCAGTAGGTTTGTGACACAGGATTTTCCTTCCCTGAATCTGTGCTAGTTGTCGTTTATAAGTTTGTT
Organism: Cherax destructor; assembly: GCA_009830355.1. Classification (NCBI taxonomy): domain Eukaryota; kingdom Metazoa; phylum Arthropoda; class Malacostraca; order Decapoda; family Parastacidae; genus Cherax; species Cherax destructor. The sequence continues at coordinate 506,961 of WNWK01000242.1, forward strand.
CCATTCTAGGTGCTCCACCACTCTCCTCCTGATAATCGTCTCCATGACTTTGCATACTATACAAGTCAGTGACACTGGTCTATAGTTTACTGCCTCGTGTCTGTCTCCTTTCTTAAAAATGGGGACTACATTTGCCATCTTCCATACCTCAGGTAGTTTCCCAGTTTTAATGGATGTGTTGAAAATTGTTAGTGGCACACAGCGTCTCTGCTTCCTCTCTAAGGACCCACAGAGAGATGTCTGGTCCCACTGCTTTTGAGGTATCAAGTTCACTTAGCATCTTCTTCACCTCCTCGGTTGTGTATTTCATCCAGCACTTGTTGGTATATCCTTCGTTGGTGTACCCCTTCCCTATTCTGACTTCCCGGAGTCCTTTCTGTCTCCAATGTAAATACTTCTTTACATCTCATGTTGAGCTCCTCACATACTTCTTGGTCATTTCTTGTGAGTTCCCCACCTTCCTTCCACAGCCTGATTACCTGGTTCTTGACTATTGTCTTCCTTCTGAAGTGGCTATACAACAGCTTCGGGTCAGACTTGACTTTCGATGCTATATCATTTTCGTACTATCGCTGGGCCTCCCTCCTCATCTGTGCATACTCGTTTCTGACTCTTCGACTAATCTCCTTATTTTCCTGGGTCCTTTGCCTTCTGTACTTTTTCCATTCTCTAGTGCACTTAGTGTTTGCCTCCCTACACCTTTGGGTAAACCAAGGGCTCGTTCTGATCTTCCCATTATTTCTATTGCTCTTCGGAACAAACCTCTCCTCAGTCTCCTTGCATTTTGTTATCACGCAGTCCATCATTTCGTTTACTGATTTTCCTACCAATTTTCTTTCCCACTGAACCTCTTGTAGAAAGTTCCTCATGCCTGTGTAGTCCCCCCTTTTGTAGTTTGCCTTTTCCCATCTTACTCCTGTTACCCCTCTCCACTTGTAACTCTACTATGTATTCAAAGCTAAGAACCACGTGATTACTAGCTCTGAGGGGCCTTTCATATGTGATGTCCTCGATGTCCCAGCTACTCAAGGTGAATACGAGGTCCAGTCTTGCTGCTTCATCCTCACCTCTCTCTCTGATAGTGTCTTTAACATGTTGATGCATGAGGTTTTCCAGTACCACATCCATCATTTTGGCTCTCCATGTTTCGGGACCCCATGTGGTTGTGTGTGTGCATGTGAGTGAGTGTGTGTGTGTGTGTGTGTGTGTGTGTGTGTGTGTGTGTGTGTGTGTGTGTGTGTTGTGTGTATGTTACTCACCTAATTGTGGTTGCAGGGGTCGAGATTCAGCTCCTGGCCCCGCCTCTTCACTGTCCGCTACTGGGTCCCTTCTCTCCCTGCTCCATGAGCTTCATCATACCTCGTCTTAAAGCTATGTATGGTTCCTGCCTCCACTACATCACTTGCTAGACTATTCCACTTCCTGACTACTCTATGGCTGAAGAAATGCTTCCTAACATCCCTTTGACTCATCTGAGTTTTCAACTTCCAATTGTGCCCCCTTGTTTCTGTGTCCCCTCTGTGTGTGTTAGTTAGTTAGTTACCATTTTGTCCTAGGCACATGTCGATTAGACACTAGGCCTGTTGTATGTGTGTGTGTGTGTGTGTGTGTGTGTGTGTGTGTGTGTGTGTGTGTTTGTGTGTGTGTGTGTGTGTGTGTGTGTGTGTGTGTGTGTGTGTGTGTGTGTGTGTGTGTGTGCGAGCTCGCTCAACTAAGAACATAAAAAAATTAGCACTGCAGTAAGTCTTCTGGCCCATGCTAGGCAGGTTTTTCTCAAACTTTACCCTCCTCACTCATTCATCTGCTCAACTTATTTTTAAAGCTATCCAAAGCGTAGCTTTGACGACTCTACTTGGCAGATTATTTCATTCCTTAAATAGGCGACAGCTGAAAGGGACGGGTAGGAGACGAAGGCATTCTTGTACAACTTGTCAGACACTGCAACATCATGGAGTCTTGATTCTGAGGACCTGCACACAACCTTCTTCACGGATACTACTACTACTACTACTACAACTAACCCATCTATTTGGGTATGACCTACTTCCACTGGGAAACTCCGCCTACCAGTGACAATGCCTTCGTCTCCTACCCGTCCCTTTCAGCTGTCGCCTATTTAAGGTGAAGCCTCATTGCCTGATCTTCATATTCTCCAGACCTATGATGGTGAACACACCAACTCCAAGTCCGAGGGACTGATTACCTCATCTTTTGTATATAGTTCTACTCTTCATATTATGTCCTAGAATTTTGTATTGATAAAGCCACTGGAGGGCGAAACGTCTACAATAAAGATACCCAGATGTTGCACATGTGTCTTAATTTCACATTGTCGGTATTGTATACCATTCTTGTACAATCTAAATGAAGCCTAACCAAAGATATATAGAGTTGAAGAACTACCTGAGATGTTTTAATCCATTATTTATCCATTTAGGATCATTTTTGTTTGATCTGATTTCCATATTTGGAACATAAGTTGTCTAAGCAGCTAGAACTATGCTCTGGAAAACGTCATATTGGCAACCATCACCACCTACCTCACTCATAGTCAGATCATTCCAGTTCAGCCCACCCAGGTAATTTCTCAGTCCTATGAAATAAGCCAAGCGGAAGTCAGGGACAGAGACTACAACAAGGCTCTTGAAGCCAGGAGAGAGCAGATCTAGTAGCGGCCAACGAAGGGATGGGGCCATGACCTGCAACCACAGACAGACACACACACACACACACACATACAACAGGCCTAGTGTCTAATCGACATGTGCCTAGGACAAAATGGTAACTAACACACACACACATGCTCACTAAAACAGAACTGAGACAGGAGAGAGAGAGAGAGAGGGATGGGCGAAATGCATTTTCTTAGACTGCAAAAGTGTATTTAATACTGTACCTCTCAAAAGACTGGGACAAAAAACTTGAGGTGCAGGCAGGAATAAGAGGGAACATACTCTGGGGGATCATAAAGTATATCAGGGGTAGAAAACAAAGAGTGAATGTTCGGGAAGAGATATATAAACGAGGAAGAGAAACAAGCGGGGTTCCGTAAGGATCCGTATTAAGACCAGTTCTGTTTATGGATTATGTGAATGACACACCAGATGGTGTCGAGTCTGATTTGTTCCTGTTTCCTTGTTTGCTGATGATGCAAAACTAACGAGAAGAATACAAACAGATGAGGACGGAGAAATACTACAAATGGATCTGGACAAACTGCAGGGTTGGTCAGATAAGTGTTTGCTTGAATTCAGCCCCAGCATATGCAAAGCTATGAAGATTTGGAAAAGGGTCAGAATACCACACACGGAGTGGTCTCGGGGAACAGAGACTACAAGTCACTCAAAAGAAAGACCTAGGGGTGAGCATAGTGCCTAACATATCTCCAAAAGCTCATATAAGCCGAATAACCACGGCAACTAATGCTCGTCTGGTAAATCTAAGTATAACCTTCAGGAATCTCAACGAAGAGTCATTCAGGGTTCTTTATACAACATATTCAACCCCTTCTTGGTAAATGATAAAACTTTATTTCTATAATACAATTGTTAACAACCATACAGACAATTGTTAACAACCATACAGACAACTGTATGGTGGCCACCATATATGAGTCTGTATAGTGACCACCAGTACGTGTGTGATGTGGCTACCATAAAGACACCTATAAGTTAATTCAGGTACAGATACACATAAATGCAGTTGCATAAAATATTATAGGTCTATTATAGGTCTGATGCCGTGCTCCTTCCTTAAGTGAATGTGACCTGACCTGACTAGGTTGGTGGGAGGTCTTGGACCTGCCTTGCGTGGGCCGGTGGGCCTGCTGCGGTGTTCCTTCTTTCTTGTGTTCTTGTGTTCATAAGTGTACATTACCGAGGATAACCCAAAAAAAGTCAAAGTGACTAATTTCCATTGGGGTCCTTGTATGGTGGCCACCAGTACGCGTATGATGCTGTCACCATATACGCACCTGTATGGTGGCGGCATCACACACACATACCATACGGTCACACACCAAAACACCATACACATTCTCTTTCTTGTGCGTGTATGGTTTTTGTGGAGAGGCTGGAGGGGTGGGGCGGGGCCGGGGCTGTGTTCGGCGAGGTGGGCACAATGGTGGCCGGGTAGAGGCCTTGACCGGGAAGGCGTGCACCTCATCCCCAACCCCCCCCCGCCACACACACGTACCTCCGTACTATCTTCAACTAAAAGTACCCAGAGTCGAACCCTGGGCTAGGAGGGCACGCTTTGGCAAGTAAACAACAACCTGCTGACCTCGTTACCTACCTACCAGGGAGATAATTGACCGTAGCGACGTCATGAATTACTTCTTTAATCAAAAATTGTAATTCATATTCTTCTTCAGTTATGAACTATAATTCTTATTCTTCAATTAAGAAATATAATTCTTATTCTTCTTCAATTAAGAATAATAGTTCTTAATTCAAGAAGACGTATTCACACAGTGAGCGGTATCCTGAGGAAGAAGCTAGTCTCTAGGTCCTTCCTAAGGTTATAGACTCTAGGAGCTAGATAGGACCTGAGGAAGGTCCTACAGAGCACCATAATCGAAGGAATGACCCACACTGCTGAGGTATCCTGGGTTATCCTACGGTATTATCCCTCTGGGGTTAATCCATTAAAGACTGTTCTTGTATGTGTGCAGCGTCTTTGACCTCGCTCACTATACCTACAACATAGCTTCCTTTTACTGCATTACTTTACTAAAACAATACCCATCGTCAACCTTCATCTACCCACTGCTCTGACACAGGAGTCTACCCTCATACACCACTGAACTGACACAAGAGTCTGCCCTCACACACCACTGCTCTGACACAGGATCACACAACCACTCTTGACCAAGTCACACAACCACTCTCGTCAAACTTGCCCACCAGCAAATGAACGTCAAAACATCTAAATAACATTCTAAATACACTTAAACATCTCATCAAACATTCTACAAGACACCTACACTAAACCTCCAAAAACCTGCAGACACAGACTACACATACACAAGCCACACTGCTACCAGTACCACCTTTCCAGTAACCTAAACCACATCCGCTACCCTCACACACTCACACAACCTCTGCAACTTACTAAACATCCCACATCAACCACTACACTGCCTGACACAAGTCACCAACACCCTGACACACAATCTGCCACACACCACCTCTACACAATCAACAACCTGACACACACAGTCACACAACCACTCTCTGACACACGTCACACAACCACTGTTCTGACACAAGTCACACAACCACTGCTCTGACACAAGTCACACAACCACTGCTCTGACACAAGTCACACAACCACTCTCTGACACAAGTCACACAACCACTGTCTGACACAAGTCACACAACCACTGCTCTGACACAAGTCACACAACCACTTCTGACACAAGTCACACAACCACTGCTCTGACACAAGTCACACAACACTGCCTGACACAAGTCACACAACCACCTCTGACACAAGTCACACAACCACTGCTCTGACACAAGTCACACAACCATCCTGACACAAGTCACACAACCATGCTCTGACACAAGTCACACAACCACTGTCTGACACAAGTCACACAACCACTGCTCTGACACAAGTCACACAACCATCTCTGACACAAGTCACACAACCACTACACTGACACAAGTCACACAACCACTCCCGACACAAGTCACACAACCATCCTGCACAAGTCACACAACCACTTCTGACACAAGTCACACACCACTGCCTGACACAGTCACACAACCACTACTGCACAAGTCACACAACCACTGCTCTGACACAAGTCACACAACCACTACACTGACACAAGTCACACAACCACTGCTCTGACACAAGTCACACAACCATTGCTCTGACACAAGTCACACAACCACTACACTGACACAAGTCACACAACCACTCCTGACACAAGTCACACAACCATCTCTGACACAAGTCACACAACCACTACTCTGACACAAGTCACACAACCACTGCTCTGACACAAGTCACACAACCACTGCTCTGACACAAGTCACACAACCACTGCTCTGACACAAGTCACACAACCACTGTTCTGACACAAGTCACACAACACGTCTGACACAAGTCACACAACCACTACCCTGACACAAGTCACACAACCACTGCTCTGACACAAGTCACACAACCACTACACTGACACAAGTCACACAACCACTACACTGACACAAGTCACACAACCACTGCCTGACACAAGTCACACAACCACTGTTCTGACACAAGTCACACAACCACTGTTCTGACACAAGTCACACAACCACTGTTCTGACACAAGTCACACAACCAATGCTCTGACATAAGTCACACAACCACTACACTGACACAAGTCACACAACCACTGCCCTGACACAAGTCACACAACCACTGCTCTGACACAAGTCACACAACCACTGGTCTGACACAAGTCACACAACCACTGCTCTGACACAAGTCACACAACCACTGCTCTGGACACAAGTCACACAACCACTGCACTGACACAAGTCACACAACCACTGCTCTGACACAAGTCACACAACCACTGTTCTGACACAAGTCACACAACCACTGCTCTGACACAAGTCACACAACCACTGCTCTGACACAAGTCACACAACCACTGCTCTGACACAAGTCACACAACCACTACTCTGACACAAGTCACACAACCACTACTCTGACACAAGTCACACAACCACTACACTGACACAAGTCACACAACCACTACACTGACACAAGTCACACAACCACTACACTGACACAAGTCACACAACCATTACTCAGACACAAGTCACACAACCACTACACTGACACAAGTCACACAACCACTGCTCTGACACAAGTCACACAACCACTACACTGACAAAAGTCACACAACCACTACACTGACACAAGTCACACAACCACTACACTGACACAAGTCACACAACCACTGCTCTGACACAAGTCACACAACCACTACACTGACAAAAGTCACACAACCACTACACTGACACAAGTCACACAACCACTGCTCTGACACAAGTCACACAACCACTACAATGACACAAGTCACACAACCACTACACTGACACAAGTCACACAACCACTACACTGACACAAGTCACACAACCATTACTCTGACACAAGTCACACAACCATTACTCTGACACAAGTCACACAACCACTACCCTGACACAAGTCACACAACCACTACACTGACACAAGTCACACAACCACTACACTGACACAAGTCACACAACCATTACTCAGACACAAGTCACACAACCACTACACTGACACAAGTCACACAACCACTGCTCTGACACAAGTCACACAACCACTACACTGACAAAAGTCACACAACCACTACACTGACACAAGTCACACAACCACTACACTGACACAAGTCACACAACCACTGCTCTGACACAAGTCACACAACCACTACAATGACACAAGTCACACAACCACTACACTGACACAAGTCACACAACCACTGCTCTGACACAAGTCACACAACCACTGCTCTGACACTCACAAGTCTTAGTTTTAGTTCATCTTTTCCCAGACACTTTTAAGTGTTTGAGTATCGTCTCACTTCCTGGTTCACTGTTATATAATAATCTCTTTTTTCGCTCATACTGTTTTTTTGTGCCACACCGCGTTTTCTGTTGCTAGCTTTTTGTTATAAAACTTTTTCTTCTTTTTTATATTTTTTTCAGCTTTTTTCCCCTTCTCCTTTTTATCTCTTTTTTTCCTTCGCCTTTTTTGTATATTACATCAAGTATCTTCATTCATTTATTTATTTTTTTAATATTAATGCCTGTTTAAATTTCTTAACACTTCCAGTGTTCTTAACTTCAATTTTCTTTAGTTAGTTACGTTAGTTTACTTAAAGTTAGTTAGGTTCGTGCTAGAGTAGGACAGGTTAGGTTAGGTTACAATAGTTCCAAGCAAATCTCCAGAACTCTGTGTATCTAGCTGAAACTAATCCTACTGAAGTCACTTCAATAATATATTAGCTGAAAATCAAAACAGGAAACTCAGCTAATTTACCACCACTAATGTATAATAAGGCAGCCAATATGCTATTACTCATCATTGCTATATTGTTCAACAAATCATTAGAAACCAAAACTTTCCCAACAGTGTTTAAGATAGCAAGGGTTACCCCAGCTGCATAGAGGACACCCAACTTATGTAAACAACTAGTATATGCCAAAGGGTTACCCCAACTACATAGAGGAGGAGACCCAACCGATGTAAACTACTATATGCCAATAATTAACTTTCCTAGTGTCCCACGATATATTCAGCCAATGCCAGTTTGTTTTCATGTCAGGAAAAGTACAAAAGATGCAATTATAAAAATGCCTGACTTGATTTATGCAGCTCTTGAAAATGTTGAATATTCACCGGGCCTCTTCATAGACCTTATGGTAGACTACAACATCCTGCATCTTAAGACAGAACATTATGGCATCAGAGGTCATGCTCTTGCATACGTAAAGTCCTACCTTAACAGCAGACACCAGTGTCTCCATCAAGGACATAACCTTGTCAACTCCACCTATCAACATAGGGGTGCCCCAGGGCAGTGTTCTCGGCCCTTTGTTTCTCCTCGTATACATCAGTGACCTTCCCAATGTATCTCAAGTACTTAAACCTGTTATTTTGAGATGTCAAAAATGCTGTTATCTAAAATTCAAATCCGAATTCTTTCAATAACACTGTTAATAAGATCATACAGATATCTACCTGCATGACTGCCAATAAACTCACTCTTAATATTGACAAGACTTTCTCACCTGCATGACTACTAATAAACTCACTCTTAATATTGACAAGACTTTCTCACCTGCATGACTACTAATAAACTCACTATTAATATTGACAAGACTTTCTCACCTGCATGACTACTAATAAACTCACTCTTAATATTGACAAGACTTTCTCACCTGCATGACTACTAATAAACTCACTCTTAATATTGACAAGACTTCTTTCTTTCAACTCTCATTTATTGTAAGATATGTTGCAATCGCTTCTTTCAGACACACTTGTTACACAGATACAGTAGTGTGCATATTAATTGGGACAGTCATGAAAAAAACTTTCATTTGGAAAATCAGTGTTGTTACTGCTACTTGTGTTGTTACTGCTACTTGTGTTGTTACTGCTACTTGTGTTGTTACTGCTGCTTGTGTTGTTACTGCTACTTGTGTTGTTACTGCTACTTGTGTTGTTACTGCTACTTGTGTTGTTACTGCTGCTTGTGTTGTTACTGCTGCATGTGTTGTTACTGCTACTTGTGTTGTTACTGCTGCTTGTGTTGTTACTGCTGCTTGTGTTGTTACTGCTGCTTGTGTTGTTACTGCTACTTGTGTTGTTACTGCTACTTGTGTTGTTACTGCTACTTGTGTTGTTACTGCTACTTGTGTTGTTACTGCTGCTTGTGTTGTTACTGATACTTGTGTTGTTACTGCTACTTGTGTTGTTACTGCTGCTTGTGTTGTTACTGATACTTGTGTTGTTACTGCTACTTGTGTTGTTACTGCTGCTTGTGTTGTTACTGCTGCTTGTGTTGTTACTGCTGCTTGTGTTGTTACTGCTGCTTGTGTTGTTACTGCTGCTTGTGTTGTTACTGCTGCTTGTGTTGTTACTGCTACTTGTGTTGTTACTGCTACTTGTGTTGTTACTGCTACTTGTGTTGTTACTGCTGCTTGTGTTGTTACTGATACTTGTGTTGTTACTGCTACTTGTGTTGTTACTGCTACTTGTGTTGTTACTGCTACTTGTGTTGTTACTGCTGCTTGTGTTGTTACTGCTACTTGTGTTGTTACTGCTGCTTGTGTTGTTACTGCTACTTGTGTTGTTACTGCTACTTGTGTTGTTACTGCTACTTGTGTTGTTACTGCTGCTTGTGTTGTTACTGCTACTTGTGTTGTTACTGCTACTTGTGTTGTTACTGCTACTTGTGTTGTTACTGCTACTTGTGTTGTTACTGCTACTTGTGTTGTTACTGCTACTTGTGTTGTTACTGCTACTTGTGTTATTACTGCTGCTTGTGTTGTTACTGATACTTGTGTTGTTACTGCTACTTGTGTTGTTACTGCTGCTTGTGTTGTTACTGCTGCTTGTGTTGTTACTGCTGCTTGTGTTGTTACTGCTGCTTGTGTTGTTACTGCTGCTTGTGTTGTTACTGCTGCTTTTGTTGTTACTGCTACTTGTGTTGTTACTGCTACTTGTGTTGTTACTGCTACTTGTGTTGTTACTGCTACTTGTGTTGTTACTGCTACTTGTGTTGTTACTGCTGCTTGTGTTGTTACTGCTACTTGTGTTGTTACTGCTGCTTGTGTTGTTACTGCTACTTGTGTTGTTACTGCTACTTGTGTTGTTACTGCTACTTGTGTTGTTACTGCTACTTGTTTTGTTACTGCTGCTTGTGTTGTTACTGCTACTTGTGTTGTTACTGCTACTTGTGTTGTTACTGCTACTTGTGTTGTTACTGCTACTTGTGTTGTTACTGCTACTTGTGTTGTTACTGCTACTTGTGTTGTTACTGCTACTTGTGTTGTTACTGCTGCTTGTATTGTTACTGCTGCTTGTGTTGTTACTGCCACTTGTATTGTCACTGCTACTTGTATTGTCACTGTTACATGTTTTGTCACTGTACTTGTGTTGTCACTGCTACTTGTGTTGTCACTGCTACTTGTGTTGTCACTGTACTTGTGTTGTCACTGCTACTTGTGTTGTCACTGTACTTGTGTTGTCACTGCTACTTGTTGTCACTGTACTTGTGTTGTCACTGCTACTTGTATTGTCACTGCTACATGTTTTGTCACTGCTACTTGTGTTGTCACTGTACTTGTGTTGTCACTGCTACTTGTATTGTCACTGCTACTTGTGTTGTCACTGCTACTTGTGTTGTCACTGTACTTGTGTTGTCACTGCTACTTGTATTGTCACTGCTACTTGTGTTGTCACTGCTACTTGTGTTGTCACTGTACTTGTGTTGTCACTGTACTTGTGTTGTCACTGCTACTTGTATTGTCACTGCTACTTGTGTTGTCACTGTACTTGTGTTGTCACTGCTACATGTTTTGTCACTGCTACTTGTGTTGTCACTGTACTTGTGTTGTCACTGCTACTTGTGTTGTCACTGTACTTGTGTTGTCATTGCTACTTGTATTGTCACTGCTACTTGTGTTGTCACTGCTACTTGTGTTGTCACTGCTGCTTGTTTTGTCACTGCCACTTGTGTTGTCACTGCCACTTGTGTTGTCACTGCCACTTGTGTTGTCACTGCCACTTGTGTTGTCACTGCTACTTGTGTTGTCACTGCTACTTGTGTTGTCACTGCTACTTGTGTTGTCACTGCTACTTGTGTTGTCACTGCTACTTGTGTTGTCACTGCTACTTGTGTTGTCACTGCTACTTGTGTTGTCACTGCTACTTGTGTTGTCACTGCTACTTGTGTTGTCACTGCCACTTGTGTTGTCACTGCCACTTGTGTTGTCACTGCTACTTGTGTTGTCACTGCCACTTGTGTTGTCACTGCCACTTGTGTTGTCACTGCTACTTGTGTTGTCACTGCTACTTGTGTTGTCACTGCTACTTGTGTTGTCACTGCCACTTGTGTTGTCACTGCCACTTGTGTTGTCACTGCTACTTGTGTTGTCACTGCCACTTGTGTTGTCACTGCTACTTGTGTTGTCACTGCTACTTGTGTTGTCACTGCTACTTGTGTTGTCACTGCTACTTGTGTGTCACTGCCACTTGTGTTGTCACTGCCACTTGTGTTGTCACTGCTACTTGTGTTGTCACTGCCACTTGTGTTGTCACTGCTACTTGTGTTGTCACTGCTACTTGTGTTGTCACTGCCACTTGTGTTGTCACTGCTACTTGTGTTGTCACTGCTACTTGTGTTGTCACTGCTACTTGTGTTGTCACTGCTACTTGTGTTGTCACTGCCACTTGTGTTGTCACTGCTACTTGTGTTGTCACTGCTACTTGTGTTGTCACTGCTACTTGTGTTGTCACTGCTACTTGTGTTGTCACTGCCACTTGTGTTGTCACTGCTACTTGTGTTGTCACTGCTACTTGTGTTGTCACTGCTACTTGTGTTGTCACTGCTACTTGTGTTGTCACTGCTACTTGTGTTGTCACTGCTACTTGTGTTGTCACTGCTACTTGTGTTGTCACTGCTACTTGTGTTGTCACTGCTACTTGTGTTGTCACTGCTACTTGTGTTGTCACTGCTACTTGTGTTGTCACTGCTACTTGTGTTGTCACTGCTACTTGTGTTGTCACTGCTACTTGTGTTGTCACTGCTGGTGTTAACAACAGCAACAGAGACAAGCATAACATGCAAGATCAAAGAGAAAATATTTTATATTTTTTACTAGTGGAGCGCTAAACTCTTTGGGGTCATACAGTGCCTTGGGGAATGGAAGGCAATCAGTCCAAAGAAACGGTGTTTAACTCTAATTTCTTGGATCAAGAGTCCTTTCCTAACATTAAGGTGTCACCCAGAGGTAGGAGATTCTGGGTTACTAGTGACACGCACTATTCTATGTACACACATGTGCGTGCGTGTGTACACACATGTGCGTGCATTTGTACTGGATCATTACCATAATTAACACTCCTCAAGCAAGCCGCTTCCCACCCTAATATCTGTACTAGTGATGTATCGGATATTCGCATCCGCATCCGCATCCGCGGAACATCCGCACAATTTCTTACATCCGCATTCGCATCCGTAAAATGAGTAAGACATCCGTATACACATCCGCATACCGGATATCTAAATTTTTCACATCCGATACATCCCTAATCTGTACATGTAATAGGGTGTGGCACAGGTAGTGGAGCAGGGAACACAGGTAGTGGAGCAGGGAGCACAGGTAGTGGAGCAGGGAGCACAGGTAGTGGAGCAGGGAGCACAGGTAGTGGGTAGTGGTAGTTCTGTTGAAGTCATGAGAGTGATGTTCCAATATAAAAATTAGAAGAGGCATCAACCACGACCTTGCACACTCTTCCAAGTGAACTGTTGCCTATACCCGTAAACACCTGTGTCCTTCTATATAAAGTTGTGTAAACACCTGTGTCCTTCTATATAAAGTTGTGTAAACACCTGTGTCCTTCTATATAGTTGTGTAAACACCTGTGTCCTTCTATATAAAGTTGTGTAAACACCTGTGTCCTTCTATATAAAGTTGTGTAAACACCTGTGTCCTACATAAAGTTGTGTAAACACCTGTATCCTCGTATATAAAGTTGACACTTGTAAACACCTGTGTCCTATATAAAATTGACAGTTGTTGTAAGCAACTGTGTCCTCCTAGATAAAGTTGACAAACCATATACCACGAGCAGGGATTACACTCATGGCATTTGTGGTTACAGTGGGGCCTGTGGTAACCTTTCTATGGTATATAAATATACCTAGTTGGATGAATCTTATTGTAGCCAGCTGGCCCAGTGGCTTACGCACCGGCCTGGAGTTTTACTACTCACTCGCCAAGAGTTCAATCCGTGTCATTATGATTGCAATCGTGTCATTACGATTTCGTGAGTCGTAAAGTTGACACTTGTTGTAAACAACTGTCCTATATAAAGTTGACACCTTAAGCTTATGTGCATGTTTATCATCCATAAATGCTCTTAATTCCAGCATTAGTGTCAATTAAGACACGCTGGTGTGGGACGTCACACACGGGTATGGTACAACTGTACAGTAGAATCATAGTACACCTGTGAATGTTTCCTCAGCTTCGAAGGCATAATAGAACTGAAGAGCTGGCTAAGACAATCTAAGATCTGCCTCCTTCTTGAAGGAGGCAGATTATAATATTAGGCTGTCAACTAGTAGACTTGGGACAACAACACGAGAAGAACTTCAACTATATTAACTTTAGACAGAGGGAGATTAACACCAGTCAGTCCATCTATCATCACTCTTCCATGCAGGAGGAGGCACATGTCTACGGCATGTCTAACACAACCAGCAGACTCTTGGATGTCACTACCGCCAGGCTTCGACTGTTCTTTTCTGTTCTAGATTCGCCGGTATAATCGCCAGGTCCGGGTCGGCTGGGCTACAAGTACAGTAATGTAGATAACTGGTTCATAAAACCGACAGGTTGATGAATTAGACACTTGTACAACATCCAAGTGTTGGACAAGTGTCAGTTCATCTACAAGTACAATACCTCGGGTAGTTTGTACCACCAGCTGATGTAGACATAATACAAACTCTGCCAGTCACTAATATCTTCTACAAAAATGGTATACAGTACCGACAAGATGAAGAATTAGACACATGTGTTCCATGGAGGTGAACTCTTCTCCAAGCTGAGCGACTCACCACCTCAAGTACTAGTTCTCCAAGGTTGACGGACTGATTACATCATCTTTCCTTCATTACTACTGCTCCCTTTGTATTTGACTGAAGAGGCTTATTGTATAGGCGAAACGTTTCATCAATAAAGATATACCCAACTGTTGCACAGGTGTCTTCAACTTGTCGGTATTTAATACCATTTTCAACAATATCTTCTTCATGTGCTTGAATGAGAAAGAAATTACAAATTGAGAGACAACTCACTCACACTAGAGATGAGTGGGAGAAACTTCCAGGCAGCGTCACGCAACAAACAACTTTGGGTAGCTTTAATAATAGGTTGGACAGGTACATAAGTGGGTGAGTGTGAGTTGGACCTGCCTAGCATGGGCCAGTAGGCCTACTGCTAGGGGTAACATTCTAGTAATCATTTATTCAAACCTTCCTAAAGTCTCTCCACATCTGGCAGCCTTCCTTCATGTTCTTTACTTTCTATTTCCTTATTATTTCACCATCAACAAGGATATGACGGAGTGTATGTATACATACATGCATTTATATGTATGCATGTAAGTATGTATGTTATGTATTTAATTAACATAAATGAAAAAAATATATCTTTAAATGTATAAGAGAAAATTTTACAATGGACTTAATTAAGTCCATTCTAAAATTTTCTCTTATACATTTAAAGATATATTTTTTTCATTTATGTTAATGTAAAAATTAATAATTTTGTACCAAAAGAACCTTAGAAAACCTACCTAACCTTATAACAAACGCAATTTAATTTAGCCTAATCCACCTAAATATATTTTAGATAAGTTTACAATAATTTAATAATAAACAAACACAATTATAGGTTCAGAATGATTTTTGCGAAATTATTGCATACACATATTTTCGCTTGCATTATTCGGCAAGAAGAGCGTTGCTATTTAAGACAAAATCGCAAGTTTTACCTATTCATACATATATTATGTAGACGTTCCGCTAATCAGTGGCTTTATGAATACATTACCGGGACAAAAACAAAAGCCTGAAGAAGTAGTTGAGGTAATTAGTCCCTCAGCTTAGCAGGTGTTCAGTACTAGTGTACTAGTATACTAGTATACTACTAGTGTACTGAACACCTGCTGCTAGACTGAGGGTCTGATTTCCTCATCATCAATCTCTTCAGTCATCTATTTTTGTCCCTGTATTGTACTGATAAAGTCATTGGTTGGCTAAACGTCTACATAATAACGATACCCAGTTGTCGCACCTGTGTCTAATACCTCAACTTGTCGGTGTTAAGTACCATTGATGTTATGATGAGCAATATTACCGCGAGAAAGTTGTAGACGTGACTGGACACATACCTACTCTGCCATACCTGCCAAGTTGTCATGACTGAGGGAGACTCCCATGGCATTATTAACTCGGGGGAAGCTGTTAACCCAGAATAACCCAAGAAAGCCAAGCAGTGTGGGAGTTATTAACCCAGGATAACCCAAGGAAGCTAAGCAAAGTGGCAGCTATTAACCCAGGATAATCCAAGAATGCCAAGCAATGTGGCAGCTATTAACCCAGGATAATCCAAGAATGCCAAGCAATGTGGCAGCTATTAACCCAGGATAATCCAAGAATGCCAAGCAATGTGGCAGCTATTAACCCAGGATAATCCAAGAATGCCAAGCAATGTGGCAGCTATTAACCCAGGATAATCCAAGAATGCCAAGCAATGTGGCAGCTATTAACCCAGGATAATCCAAGAATGCCAAGCAATGTGGCAGCTATTAACCCAGGATAATCCAAGAATGCCAAGCAATGTGGCAGCTATTAACCCAGGATAATCCAAGAATGCCAAGCAATGTGGCAGCTATTAACGCAGGATAATCCAAGAATGCCAAGCAATGTGGCAGCTATTAACCCAGGATAATCCAAGAATGCCAAGCAATGTGGCAGCTATTAACCCAGGATAATCCAAGAATGCCAAGCAATGTGGCAGCTATTAACCCAGGATAATCCAAGAATGCCAAGCAATGTGGCAGCTATTAACCCAGGATAATCCAAGAATGCCAAGCAATGTGGCAGCTATTAACCCAGGATAATCCAAGAATGCCAAGCAATGTGGCAGCTATTAACCCAGGATAATCCAAGAATGCCAAGCAATGTGGCAGCTATTAACCCAGGATAATCCAAGAATGCCAAGCAATGTGGCAGCTATTAACCCAGGATAATCCAAGAATGCCAAGCAATGTGGCAGCTATTAACCCAGGATAATCCAAGAATGCCAAGCAATGTGGCAGCTATTAACCCAGGATAATCCAAGAATGCCAAGCAATGTGGCAGCTATTAACCCAGGATAATCCAAGAATGCCAAGCAATGTGGCAGCTATTAACCCAGGATAATCCAAGAATGCCAAGCAATGTGGCAGCTATTAACCCAGGATAATCCAAGAATGCCAAGCAATGTGGCAGCTATTAACCCAGGATAATCCAAGAATGCCAAGCAATGTGGCAGCTATTAACCCAGGATAATCCAAGAATGCCAAGCAATGTGGCAGCTATTAACCCAGGATAATCCAAGAATGCCAAGCAATGTGGCAGCTATTAACCCAGGATAATCCAAGAATGCCAAGCAATGTGGCAGCTATTAACCCAGGATAATCCAAGAATGCCAAGCAATGTGGCAGCTATTAACCCAGTATAATCCAAGAATGCCAAGCAATGTGGCAGCTATTAACCCAGGATAATCCAAGAATGCCAAGCAATGTGGCAGCTATTAACCCAGGATAATCCAAGAATGCCAAGCAATGTGGCAGCTATTAACCCAGGATAATCCAAGAATGCCAAGCAATGTGCAGCTATTAACCCAGGATAATCCAAGAATGCCAAGCAATGTGGCAGCTATTAACCCAGGATAATCCAAGAATGCCAAGCAATGTGGCAGCTATTAACCCAGGATAATCCAAGAATGCCAAGCAATGTGGCATCTATTAACCCAGGATAATCCAAGAATGCCAAGCAATGTGGCAGCTATTAACCCAGGATAATCCAAGAATGCCAAGCAATGTGGCAGCTATTAACCCAGGATAATCCAAGAATGCCAAGCAATGTGGCAGCTATTAACCCAGGATAATCCAAGAAAGCCAAGCAGTGTAGCTTATGACTCAAAAATCGTAATGACACTATTGCAAACAAACCAGTGTTCGGGTGGGGATGGAACTCGTGGCAAGTAAGTCGTACAACTCCAGGCCAGTGCCAATAAGATTAATCCAAGTAGGTATATTTATACACCATAGGGAGATTAGCCTGGGTCCCACTGTGACCACAAATGCAAGTTTTTACAGATAAATCCCCCGCATGCGTAGCCGTGACGAGCTCTAGCTCAAATCCCCTCAAAGCCGTCATCATGACTCACGAAATCGTAATGACACGATAGCAAACAAACCACGGTACGGGTTGGGATTGAACTCTCCGTGAGTTCAAGCCCCACCCGTACCGTGATTAGTGTGGCTTACTGTATTACCCAGGATAATCCAAGAAAGCCAAGCAGTGTTGGGACGACTAATCCAGGATAATCCAAGAAAGCAAACATCGTGGCTTATTGTCATTAGGGTTCTTTGGTCCTCTTATACAGGTTGTGATACACAACAGTCGTCTAGCACCTAACAACAGCTGTTAGGAGACTTGGTCATCTGCCTGGAACACGCTACCACTGAGTTACCAGTCACCTGCAGGTTGCTGGCAGCAACAAAACACTTGAACGATAGGCTGTGCTTCCCCGGACAACTCGTGAAACCGGTAAGACGTATGTCACAGTGATCCAGCAGCTGGTGGCTGAAGACTGTTACACTCGCCTGGTAATTATCGGTTCGTTAATTAGTATGAGGACGTTAATTAGGCCAGGCATAAATGGCAATGTGTTGGTCACATCCCAGTGGGACTCCCTCACCTCGGCCGCCTCTTGTTCTAATTAGAATTTGACTAAAGAACTTTGACGTACTCTTAAGAACAATGATAACAAGGAGGAAATAACACAGTTATTACAGTATTTCAGGGAAGTTATCCCTCTTTGTATATGTGTGTTTCCTTGACCTAATTATCACCTGGTTCTTTATTTAAGCAATTCTTTCACTAATATTCCTAGGCAGTGAACTTTAATAAGAGTCCAGCACAAGACTTGTCGCTACTGAGAAACATTAATAAGATAATTCGTGGTAAGTAGGCAAAACAATGTCTTAAATATTACTTTCTTCTCTGAGTGTTTTTCCTGCTTTTGTGTTTGGTGGATTGTTGTTAATGAGTGTACATGTACACTACTGCACGCACCACTTTACTTCACCACTCACAACCAACCACATTTACAATACTCTCTCTCTCTCTCTGATATATATATATATATATATATATATATATATATATATATATATATATAACAACAGTGCGACTAGCCGGAGGATCGAACCCGCTGTTTTAGCCCGCCTCATGGCGAGCGAAATTTCACGACGCTCTAGCCCACTGGAACATACAATCCTAGTAGGATTGTATGTTCCAGTGGGTTAAAGCGTGGGTTCGATCTTCCTGCTAGTAGCAGTGTTGGTATTAATTAAATACCACTTGTTGTGAGACACGAGGTGTACGTCTCGCCCTAATCATCCTCATCATCGAAATCAAATTCATGATTTTGTGGGAGTTAATTGATCGCTCTGACCGCAGAGCTACGAGTCACCGTCCTGAAGGAACTGGTGGTGATAACAGCATGTGTGATGGTGATGGTGGTGGTAGTGATGGTGATGGTGGTGGCAGTGTGATGGTGATGGCGGTGGCAACGTGATGGTGATGGCGGTGGCAACGTGAAGGTAATGGTGGTGGCAGTGTGATGATAGTGGTGGCAGTATAATGCTGGTAGTTGTGGTGGCAGTGTAATGTTGTTGCTGGTAGTGGTGGCAGTGTAGTGCTGGTAGTGGTGGCAGTGTGATGATGATAGTGGTGGCAGTGTAATGCTGGTAGTCGTGGCAGTGTGATGATGATAGTGGTGGCAGTGTAATGCTGGTAATTGTGGCAGTGTGATGATGATAGTGGTGGCAGTGTAATGCTGGTAGTGGTGGTAGTGCGATGATGATAGTGGTGGCAAAGTGATGATGATAGTGGTGGCAGTGTAATGATGGTAGTGGTGGCAGCTAAGAACTACCTGTAGAATTGGACCATTATTGAGAGGAGATTCGTATACGGACGATGAACAGGAAATGAGTGAAATTCTAAAAGAACAGTATGAGTCAGTGTTCAGCAACCCACTAAATGACAGCAAGGTAGAAAATGCAGAAATATTTTTCACTCCAGCAGAAGGCTGCGCAGACCACCTAACCGACATTAGTACAAATCCCATAGATTTCGAAAAAGAAATGGCCAACATGCCCACTCACTCAGCACCTGGACCAGATTCATGGAATGCTTTATTTATAAAGCAGTGCAAAGTACCATTAGCAAGAGCCCTTAGTATTCTGTGGAGAAAGAGCTTAGATCTAGGTGAAATTCCAGAGGCCTTAAAGAGTGCAGACATAGCTCCTTTGCATAAGGGAGGTAGTAGAGCACTAGCTAAAAATTACAGACCAGTAGCCCTCACTTCTCACATCATAAAAATCTTTGAAAGAGTGATGAGACGGCAGATTACAAAGTTCATGGACCAGCACAACCAACATAACCCGAACCAGCATGGCTTTAGAGCGGGTCGATCATGCCTGTCACAGCTGCTGAACCATTATGACAGAATTACAGAGGCATTGGAGGACGACCAAAACGCAGATGTGATTTACACAGATTTTGCAAAGGCGTTTGACAAATGCGATCATGGAGTGATAGCGCACAAAATGAGGGCCATAGGCATTACGGGGAAGGTAGGCAGATGGATTTTGAGTTCCTAACACAAAGAACACAAAAAGTAGTAGTGAACAGGGCAAGATCCAGCATCAGCGATGTCAAAAGCTCAGTGCCCCAAGGCACTGTCCTGGCACCTCTGCTGTTTCTAATCCTCATAGCAGACATAGATAAAAACACCCAGCACACTTTTGTATCATCATTTGCAGATGACACTAAAATAAGCATGAAAGTCACTACGGTAGAGGACACTGAAAAATTACAGGAGGACATAAGCAAGGTCTTCCAATGGGCAGTGGAGAACAACATGACGTTCAATGGTGATAAGTTTCAGCTGCTTAGGTATGGAAAAATGAAGAACTCAAAAGGAACACTATATACAAAACGCAAGAGGGGCACCACATAGAACGAAAGGAACACGTAAAGGACTTGGGAATAATTATGTCTGCTGATCTGTCGTTTAAAGACCATAACAAGACAAAGATCACAACAGCCAGGAAGATGACAGGGTGGGTATTGAGAACTTTCAAAACAAGGGAAATAATGCCGATGGTGACACTATTCAAATCGCTAGTGCTCCCTCACTTAGAATACTGCTCAGTGCTGACGGCCCCGTTCAGGGCAGGAGAAATAGCAGAGCTGGAACAAATCCAGAGATCGTTTACGGCTCACATTGAGCCATTGAAACATCTAAATTATTGGGAACGCCTTCAAGTCTTGAACATGTACTCATTGGAGCGGAGGAGGAGAGATACATGATAATATATACATGGAAAGTACTTGAGGGCCTGGTCCCAAATCTGCACACTGCCATAACAACATACTGGAGTGAGAGATATGGGAGAAAGTGTAAAATAAATCCAGTGAGGAGCAGGGGTGCGGTGGGGACAATACGGGAGCACTGTATTAACATCCGGGGTCCCAGACTATTCAACATCTTACCAGAAGATATCCGAAACACGGCTGGAACCAGTGTAGAAGCCTTCAAGAGGAAACTGGACAAATATCTTCACCAGGTGCCAGATCAACCAGGCTGTGATGGATATGGGGCAGCGGGCCTCCAGCAGCAACAGCCTGGTTGACCAGGCAGCACCAGACGAGCCTGGCCCATGGCCGGGCTCAGAGAGTAGATACTCTCGAAACTCTTCAAAGGTATATCAAAGGTGACGTTGATAATGGTGGAAGCAGCAAGAGGTGATCCAGTTAACATAATACAGCAGAGATTTAGGTCGCAGGACAAAGTGTTTCCTGACGCTGATCTTAGAAGAAAGCAAGAAAACACTGACTATCTTACAAGAAAACACAGTCTTACAAAAGAACACTGACTGTCTTACAAGAAAACGCTGACTATCTTACAAGAAAACACAATCTTACAAAAGAATACTGACTTTCTTACAAGATAACAGCATGGGTTAAGCGATAAAAAATCGTGCATGACCAACATAATTGAAGCCTATGTCCAGATGACAACGATCATAGAGGAAAGAGAAGGATGGGTGAACGCATAATTCCAAACACTCAGCAGGCAACTGACATGTTTTCTCACACGAGGTTGAAATATATAACAGGACACCTGAGACTCGACCCCTGCAACCACTATTATATGAGTGTATAAGGTTGAGTAGGCAGATACATCAGTGGAGAAGAGAATATGTAACAAACAGACAGCACAGTCACAATGAGAGAGTTGTCAAGATGGAGAGAAGTGCAAGTGGAGTACCACAAGGTCCGGTTCTTGGACCCATACTGCTTCTTGTATACATAAATGACCTACCTGGTGAAACGGTCTCATTCAGGTCAAAATTTGCTGATGATGAGACGAATGAATAAGAACAGAAGAGGATTGTAATATATTATAGTATGACTTGCACAGTCCACAGGAATGATGCAACAAGTGGCTATTAGACTGCAAGGTTATGAGGATGGGATAAGAAGGTAGGTGGCCACGGGAAATATACCACCTGAGGGAGGCAACTCAGAAGGAAAAAAAAAAGACTTAGGGGTGTACAACACACCAAACCGTTCGCCTGAGGCGCATGTAGACAGAATAACATCGGCGGCATATACAAAGCTTGAAAATACAAGAATGGCTTACAAGAAATTGAACTGAGGCATTCAGACACAAAATACCAGTATGCGGGGCCAGCAAGTATTAAAAGTATTAAAATAAACTAGCGTGAGAGTTGAGAGACAAAGATAGTTAAGAGACCTAGGTCTTACAACACTGGAAGACCCTAAAACCAGGATCTTAATCACAGCTTGAAGAGTTTCAGAGACATGGTCAAAGTTTATAGGGTCACACTATCTGAGACGGGAAGAAACAGAACGAGGGCATACACCTGGAAACTTAAAAGTTCAAATGAGTCAAAGGGACATAAGAAAAAATGCGTTCGGTGTGAGGGTAGTGAACAAATGGAATGCATTAGAAAGGGATGTAGTAGAGGCCAGCTCAATACATGGATTCAGCCTTAGATATGCCAGTCTCCCAAGAGGGTAACTCTCTGCATCTTCGTGAAGAGAACATAAATTTATGCACGTCAAGAGATGTTTGTGTTGCCCTACACTAGGAAACATGAAAGACATATAGAGGAAGGGATGGAGGGGAGGGGAGGCTAGAGGAGGGAGAGAACTGCATTATGGAGAGGTAGGCAGCATAAAGGAGCAGAGGGAAAGGTGTGTGTGTGTGTGTATGGAGGAGGCTGGACAACGCGCTGACCACCTGGCCAGTGCGCACCCATAGCGTGTGAAGGAACCTTGGGCTCTTAAGAGGCGTAGCGTACTGATGATTTAAATTCAACCACACCACTGACCATCCCAGTAACGGTAGACGGTGGGACAAGGCTGGACATTGCCTGCTGGATACGTAAGAATTTTTTTGCGTGTATAATAAATAAAATTATGTACACCAGTAGTGTGCTGCTGTCCAATTCGATTAAATAATTATTTACGTTTTGGGAACAAATGCTAGCTGTGTTTCCTAATATATTCTACTTCACAAGATGAATTTTGTTAACGAGGTAATGAAATCTGTGAGCGTGTACTTGGATACATCATTAATATGATGAGGATATCAACAAGCATTCCTCAGTAAAAACCCTTCAAAGGTTTCATTCCAGGAGGGAGGTAGAGAAAGGGACGAAAGGATATAGAAAGGGAAACTGGAAAAGGAAGCCTGATGGCTGATAAGACTTATTACCCTTTGAATGTATAAGTGAGATAAGACGGATTACGATGGAGGACGCACCTTCCGTGCGCTACCTAAACATAGGGACAACATTTTAAATGAGGCAGAAAAGCCTCTTGAATAAGTAGTTGAACGAAAAAAAAAGTGATAAAATAAAGAAAAAAGTGTTGTTAACCGAAACACATGACATTTTTTCAGAGTTTAGCGCACAACCGATAGGTCCAGGATTCGATTCCCGAGTTATATGTAACATATGAACAAGTCTCCTTACACCTGCTGCCCTAGTTCGCTCTGCATTATGTAGGTACCTAGGTGCTAGCCGCCAGTTGTGGGTCGTATCCTGGGCTGGGCGAGACGAACGAACATCTATCTTTATACTGGAAATGATTAAGACACATTTGCAACAGTTGGGTATCTTTATTGTTGAAACGTTTCGCCCACACAGCAGGCTTCTTCAGTCAAATACAGAGACAGCAGTGTAGTGGTCAAATGAAGCTGAACTCTTCTCCAGGCTGAGGGACTCACCACCTCAAATACTATTTCTCCAAGGTTGATGGTCTATTATATCATCTTCATGTCACTACTACACCTGCTGCCTCTATTTGACTGTAGTTTACTGTGTAGGCGAAACGTTTCAACAATAAAGATACCTAACTGTTGTACATGTGTCTTAATCATGAAATATCTTGATACATGTTACCCCTGTTCTCCTAGTAATAAATAGATTACCAAGGTGTTAGTCAACTGCTCTGGGTTGAATCCTGGGGTAAAAAAATACAAATAACATTAATAAAGACGGGGCACGACGAGAGTGAGCATTCTTGATGTAAGACGAATGAAAAATAGTAGATATGGAGTGAATTATTGTTGTTGACATGACGTGAATCATTCTTGCAAGTCGAGATGCATTTGTTTCAGTTCCTTGCTGCAGCGTAAATATCTGCAGTTAGTAACTAAGTATAAGAACCAGAACTGAGCTGCATAATCTAGGTGAGGCCTAGAAACTTATGTAAATTCTCCATTTTTAAGCGGGTAGTGCAATGGCGGCAGTTATATACTGGGCCTATGGGAAAACTACGGTTATTTTTTGGGTAACCAAACCTAACGAATCCAAGCTAACCTAAATCGGGTTATATTCTAGTTGGGTTTGGTTGCTTTACGTTAACTTAGACTTGGTTACCAAACATAACTAGCTCTCTTGTACAACCATCTTGTTATTGGAGAATTTACATGGTAAAGAACAAGCCCTTAAAATATTAAACGACAGCAACGACAGAGTTGGGGACACGAATTAACAACTGGACTTGTACATTACAAAATGAACTGTTTGCCATTCTAGTGGCACTAAAGTTAACCTACAACAAAGAGCTTGATTCCCTGTTCATAACTGATTTTATGTCATCGTTGAAAGTACTTGATTTCCATAATAGCTAATAACTTGCTCATGGAGGTGCCAGATATAGATATTAAAACAACAGAAAGAAATTAATGTACAATTCTTATGTATTATTTTTCATACTGATATATTTCCACATTATAAGACTATAAATTAGCCAAAGACAATATTTTGAAAGAAAAAGTCAAATATAACTTTGGTGGTCTATGTTATGCACTAAAAAATAATATTGAGTTAAACAATGAATGCCACAGGATTGCGGTTATAATCATAACCATAACCATAATTTTTAAAATGGTGGACTGGTAAGCTAGTGGAAGGCCTCGATCAGATGACCAAAAGCTCCAGATGCGGGGTCATCATATGACTAAGACCCACGTCAGGAAACACTTGTCCTGTTTCCTGACGAACCTTACCTAATATTTGCAGTGATTTCACGTATTACAATTTATTCACATTGATAATCTTCAATAAGTAATCACAGTCTAAAAAAATCAAGTATCTTATCATTCAAACACTGGTCATGTGCTACGTTACATATCAAATAACAGTTCCTTCACATAGCCGGTGCAATATGTGGATACAATCTCAATATTTCAGATATCTTATCATTAACAATGAAGTAAATTACAAATTCCTGTTGTATAATTTGTTTGGAGGTACACAATAGAGCGAAAAACTAACGTCAAAGACCTGGGAGTGATCATGACAGAGGATCTCACCTTCAAGGACCATAACACTGTAGCAATCGCATCTGCCAGAAAAATGACAGGATGGATAATGAGAACCTTCAAAACCAGGGATGCCAAGCCCATGTTGACACTTTTCAGGTCGCTTGTTCTATCTAGGCTGGAATATTGCTGCACACTAACTGCACCTTTCAAGGCGGGTGAAATTGCTGACCTAGAAAATGTACAGAGAACCTTCACGGCACGCATAACTGAAATAAACCACCTCAATTACTGGGAACGCTTGAAGTTCCTAAACCTGTACTCCCTGGAACGCAGGCGGGAGAGATACATTATTATATACACTTGGAAAATCCTAGAGGAATTAGTACCAAACTTGCACACGAGAGTCACTCCCAACGAAAGCAAAAGACTCGGCAGACGATGTAACATCCCCTCAATGAAAAGCAGGGGTGCCACTAGCACGTTGAGAGACAACACAATAAGTGTCATGGGCCCAAGACTGTTCAACTGCCTCCCAGCATACATAAGGGGGATTACCAATAGACCCCTGGCTGTCTTCAAGCAGGCACTGGACAGGCACCTAAAGCCGGTGCCTGACCAGCCAGGCTGTGGTTCGTACGTTGGACTGCGTGCGGCCAGCAGTAACAGCCTGGTTGATCAGGCTCTGATCCAACATGAGGCCTGGTCACAGACCGGGCCGCAGGGGCGTTGACCCCTGGAACTCTCTCCAGGTAAACTCCAGGTGTACATTTCATGTTATGGCGTCGTCATACAAACTGCACTGCCAGGGATACTTATAGCCTAACCTTAGTTTAGTAGTGACAACGTTTTTTCACTCTAGGGATTTTGCAACGTTCTCCATAGACATTTTTTTTAATACGTTTAATTATGATGGACAACTGAAAAGTATCCATATATCCCATAACCCCAGCCCCCTCTACCTTAACCCACACAAGAGGTACTGTAGTTGAATCTCCAACCCCTCCAGAGACAGTATACTTTCTGAAGTCAAAGAAATTTGACATATTTTCCTTAACTTGGATCGAACCTGACTGCCTCCCATTCCTCCAGGCGCTGTATGCTCCTTACGGGTTTAGCGCTTCTTCCCATAAATATAATACTGATAACAATATCTTGAAGGGGACCACGAACTTTAGCTCAACACAGTCAGAAAATCTAAAATCTCAAAAGGCTCAGGAGCTGTAGATTTATGTCCTAAGAGGTCCAAAAAGTAATAATACGAACCTTGTTTTAAGAAATATACATCGGCGTTGAAGGTTCGAAGCCGATCAGTCGAGGCATTCTCCAGTTACCACATAGAAACTAATATCCCAACACTGACAAATTACAACTTACACTGCCCACAAATAATACAATCTGTCTTTCTTTGAGGAAAATGCACCAGCACTGAAAGTTTGAAGCCAATCAGAAAAGGTATTCTCAATCTCATAGAAAAAAGTACCCTGAAACTGTTTATGATCAAATTGGCACCTACACACTCCAGTAGGATACATCTGTGCCGAAAGTTTGAAGCCAATAGGAAGGGTTGTTCTCACGTTATCACAAAAAATACTGTTTGCTTGTACAAAACAGGCAAAATGACACCTACACAACCCAATACCAATTCCTCTAAATAATACATTCCAGAGTTGGAAGTTTTAAAAGCCGTTTTCGTATTATTGCGAGGAAAGGCACCTAGGTGAAGTACAATGAGAGCCAAATCCTACATTAAATTAGTGACTCTAACAGAGGTGAGGACACCTATATAAACTTGGCTCTTGTGATACTGACATCGACCACCATAGAGACCAGTGTTCATGAGGGGGGGGTCACCTCCCATTTATATCACAGAAACTACTGACATCGACCACCATAGAGACCAGTGTTCATGAGGGGGGTCACCTCCCATTTATATCACAGAAACTACTGACATCGACCACCATAGAGACCAGTGTTCATGAGGGGGGTCACCTCCCATTTATATCACAGAAACCAATAGACTGATCGTAATGAAACGTCCCTCTTGTTAGTCTTTTATGTACACTACATACTATATCATAGCAGTGTACAAATATATTGTTTTTTAATATTGTTCTTCAAATCAGCTGTATATTTTAGATAGAAAATAATATTTACTAAGTTGTTAAAGAGAATTTCGTAATAAATAATGTAGTGTAGGTTAAAACATCATAAACGTTTAATAAATATTAGAAGAAACTTTCTCCATTTATCACATGGAATCCAAAGATTCCAAGTTTTTCAACTGTTAGTATATTAGTAAATTTGTATGTACACATCTAAACTTCCAGGCCTCATCCTTCTCATAACATGCATCGGTGTTAAAAATTTGAAGACGATCAGAAAAGGCATTCTGCAGTTACTGAGGTGAAGTTAGTATTACGGTTTGTTTAATAAAACTGGCAAATTTGCACCGACGCTGTCAAATAATAATGAAAACCCGTCGTTAAGAAAAACACATCACTGCTAAAGTTTCAAGCCACCCTTAAGAGTCATTCTCCAGTTATCGCGTGCAATTCAACGCTTCCGTGTTTTTAGTCATGTACTAACATGACTAACAGTTGCATGAATCTTTTCTTAGTTACACGAGCCTTGAATACCTGAAGATTTTTCAAATGAAACATTCTAGGAAATCTCGGGCCAAAAAAAAAAACTTAATCGTATATATAAAATAGTCATAATCATAATTTTTAAAGGGGTGGACTGGAAAGCCAGCAGAAGGCTTCGGTCAGATAACCAAAAGCTCCAGCTGCGGGTCATCATATGACTAAGACCCGCGTCAGGAAACACTTGTCCTGTTTCCTGACCATAAGGTCTATACAATACATTCCATAGAGATATTTAAAAATGTAATCAACAACATATTAACATAACATTAAATGTTTATTAGTTATCATTGTAGGCAGTTACTTCCAAGAATACAACTGTATACTTCAGGGTAACTCCTCCATCTTAGTCAATATAACAAATGTATTTATACTTCAGAGATAACTCCTTCATTTCAGTCAATATAATAAGTGTATACTTCAGAGATAAATCCTTCATTTCAGTCAATATGGCGAGTGTATACTTCAGAGATAAATCCTTCATTTCAGTCAATATGGCTAGTGTATACTTCAGAGGTAACTCCTTCATTTCAGTCAATATGGCTAGTGTATACTTCAGGGGTAACTCCTTCATTTCAGTCAATATAACAAGTGTATACTTCAGAGGTAACTCCTTCGTTTCAGTCAATATGGCTAGTGTATACTTCAGAGGTAACTCCTTCATTTCAGTCAATATAACAAGTGTATACTTCAGAGGTAACTCCTTCGTTTCAGTCAATATGGCTAGTGTATACTTGAGGGGTAACTCCTTCACCTCAGTCAATAGAACCCTGGTCATTACCACACCTATAATTTTCATAATTATAACTGTCACCGTATCTAATTGTAGTTCTCCAGGTTCTCCCTTCCATATATTCCCCACTCAACCCCCATGTCTGAATTCTTCAAGTGTTGTGGGCAGCATTGTGGGCAGCATCGTGGGCAAAACGCTGCTGTGTGAGAAACTCGCCTTCTAGCTTTCATTTATGCTTGATCAGGTAAGGGCTCCATGCTGGTGCTGCATACTCCATGATGGGCCTAACATTTTTGTTTTACTCAGATCAATTTTAAAGGCTAAAAACTGTTATCTAAGGTATACTACCCCCCAGGATGCCACCCACAACAGTCGACTAACACCAGGTACCTACTTACTGCTAAATGAACAGGGGCAGAAGGTGTAAGGAAACATGGCCAACGTTTCCATCCGGCCGGGGATCGGACCACGGACATTTAGTGTGTGAGATGAGTGAGCTATCAACCGTGTAGTCTTAAAAAGACTCTTTATTGAGGTTTCTCAAAGCAATTCTGAGACTAGCTATCCTCGCATGTGCTACAAATACTATTTGCTTTAAGCGCACCTTTGGCAATATGTTGGGTGTGATGTTCGCTCCAAGAACTGTCTCCTTCAGTGATATCTGTAATTTCTCGCCTCTCAAGCTGTATGCCGTCTCCGGTCGCCTTTCTCCATCCCAAATTTCCATAACCTTGCACGTGCTAAGGTAAAACTCTAGTAACCACTTGTTTGACCATTTTTGCAGTTTATCCAGGTCAACCTGTAGCTCTGTCTTTATCCTCTTCAGTGTGTATTGTTCTCATCAGTTTTACGTCACAAGCAAACAATAAGATATACGAGTCAATCCCCTCTGGCAGGTAATTTACGTATATTATGAATAATAAAGGTCCTAGAACTGACCCTTGGGGAACCCAACTTGTTACACTTTCCAATCTCTTATCATCATCATCCTCTGTCGTCTGTTCGTTAGGTATTCCTTGAGCCACTGTAGTACATTACATCGTATCCCTGCTTGCTGTAATTTGTGAATCACTCTCTGGTGAGGAAGTGGCAAATGCTTCCCTACAGCCCAAGAATACGTAGTCAACCTATCCTTGTCTTTCTTGCTCGATTTCCGTCATTCTGTCGTAGAACTCGAGTAGGTTAGTGATACAAGACATATCTTCGCTAAATCCGTGTTTGATTTCTGTAAAAAACAATAAGTGGCAAGTCTTTGAATATTCATCCACTCTTTTTCTGATTATCTTTTCCAATATTCTGGAAACTATAAGAGTCAGTGATACTGTACTCACCTAATTGTGGTTGCAGGGGTCGATTCATAGCTCCTGGCCCCAAGCCTCTTTACTGGTCGCTACTAGGTCACTCTTCCTGCTCCATGAGCTTTATCATACCTCTTCTTAAAGCTATGTATGGATCCTGCCTCCACTACATTACTTCCCAGACTATTCCACTTCCTGATAACTCTGTGACTGAAGAAATACTTTCTAACATCCCTGTGATTCATCTGAGTCTTCAACTTCCAACTGTGACCCCTTGTTGCTGTGTCCCATCTCTGGAATATCCTGTCTCTGTCCACCTTGTCGATTCCTCTCAGTATTTTATATGTCGTTATCATATCCCAGCCTATCTCTCCTGTCCTCAAGTGTCGTCAGGTCAATTTCCTTTAACCTCTCCTCGTAGAACATGCCCCTTAGCTCCGGGACTAGTCTTGCTGCAAACCTTTGCATTTTCTCTAGTTTCCTTACGTGCTTGGCTAGGTGTGGGTTCCAAACTGGTGCTGCATACTCCAATACAGGCCTAACGTACACGGTGTACAGTGTCCTGAATGAATCCTTATTAAGATGTCGGAATGCTGTTCTTAGGTTTGCTAGGCGCCAGTATGCTGCAGCAGTTATTTGGTTGATGTGCGCCTCAGGAGATGTTCCCGGTGTTATACTCACCCCAAGATTCTTTTCCTTGAGTGAGGTTTGTAGTCTCTGGCCCCCTAGACTGTACTCCGTCTGCGGTCTTCTTTGCCCTTCCCCAATCTTCATGACTTTGCACTTGGTGGGGTTGAACTCCAGGAGCCAATTGCTGGACCAGGCTTGCAGCCTGTCCAGATCCCTTTGTAGTTATGCCTGGTCCTCGTCCGATTGAATTCTTCTCATCAACTTCACATCATCTGCAAACAGGGACACTTCGGAGTCTATTCCTTCCGTCATGTCGTTCACAAATACCAGGAACAGCACCGGTCCTAGGACTGACCCCTGTGGAACCCCACACGTCACCGACGCCCACTCTGACACCTCGCCACGTACCATGACTCGCTGCTGTCTTCCTGACAGGTATTCCCTGATCCATTGTAGTGCCTTCCCTGTTATCTCTGCCTGGTCCTCCAGCTTCTGCACTAATCTCTTGTGTGGAACTGTGTCAAACGCCTTCTTACAGTCCAAGAATATGCAATCTACCCACCCCTCTCTCTCTTGTCTTACTGCTGTCACCCTGTCGTAGAACTCCAGTAGGTTTGTGACACCGGATTTCCCGTCCCTGAACCCGTGTTGGCTGTCGTTGATGAGAGCATTCCTTTCTAGGTGCTCCACCACTCTTCTCCTGATTATCTTCTCCATGACCTTGCATACTATACATGTGTGTGTGTGTGTGTGTGTGTGTGTGTACTCACCTAATTGTGGTTGCAGGGGTCGAGACTCAGCTCATGTGACAGAATCATCAGTGGCGAGTCCTCATGTGACAGAAGCATCAGTGGCGAGTCCTCATGTGAAAGAAGCATCAGTGGCGAGTCCTCATGTGACAGAAGCATCAGTGGCGAGTCCTCATGTGACAGAAGCATCAGTGTGTGTTAGTTACCAATTTGTCCTAGGCACGTGTGTGTGTGTGTGTGTGTGTTTGTGTGTGTGCGTGCGTGCGTGTGTGTGCGCGAGACAGACCATCCTCAGAGATGGTAATTTCAATCCTGTCTGAAGGAAACCTTTAAAGTTGGCGCATCTATTGAAGTAATATGCTCATCCCCCAGTTGGAGTCCCAGCCTAGGCTGACTGATTTTATAACTTCATGTGTGCAACTCATCCAGTGTGAAGGAATGTAACAGGGAAGCATAGATAACTTTTGTTCACACAATGTAACTGTCATAGAGAATAGCATAATACCAGTGTTGGAGTACATACTTTTGTTTAAACAAATTCTCCACTCCCTCCCACTTCCACGTTCGCTCATTTTCCACTATTCTCACGCAGTTTTATTTAGCCTTCCACTCCCTCCACCACTCTTTACCATCCCCCCCCCCTTTTTCATTACCATCCTCTTCCTTCTGTTTGTCCCCCTTGATTCAACCCCCTTTCCTCTCCCACTGCCCCCTGCACCTCTCGTTGACCCTCCCATCACCCCTCTCCACCACCACCATCCCACACGTTTGGAATAGGTCATCATGAGAGATGGAATATTTTAAAACAATTTAAATTTTTAAATGGGTTGACCGGTAAGCCAGCGGAAGCCCTCGGTCAGATGACCAACATCTCCAGTGGCGAGTCCTCATGTGACAGAAGCATCAGTGGCGAGTCCTCATGTGACAAGCATCAGTGGCGAGTCCTCATGTGACAGAAGCATCAGTGGCGAGTCCTCATGTGACAAGCATCAGTGGCGAGTCCTCATGTGACAGAAGCATCAGTGGCGAGTCCTCATGTGACAGAAGCATCAGTGGCGAGTCCTCATGTGACAAGCATCAGTGGCGAGTCCTCATGTGACAAGCATCAGTGGCGAGTCCTCATGTGACAAGCATCAGTGGCGAGTCCTCATGTGACAAGCATCAGTGGCGAGTCCTCATGTGACAAGCATCAGTGGCGAGTCCTCATGTGACAAGCATCAGTGGCGAGTCCTCATGTGACAAGCATCAGTGGCGAGTCCTCATGTGACAAGCATCAGTGGCGAGTCCTCATGTGACAAGCATCAGTGGCGAGTCCTCATGTGACAAGCATCAGTGGCGAGTCCTCATGTGACAAGCATCAGTGGCGAGTCCTCATGTGACAGAAGCATCAGTGGCGAGTCCTCATGTGACAGAAGCATCAGTGGCGAGTCCTCATGTGACAGAAGCATCAGTGGCAAGTCCTCATGTGACAGAAGCATCAGTGGCGAGTCCTCATGTGACAAGCATCAGTGGCGAGTCCTCATGTGACAGAAGCATCAGTGGCGAGTCCTCATGTGACAGAAGCATCAGTGGCGAGTCCTCATGTGACAGAAGCATCAGTGGCGAGTCCTCATGTGACAGAAGCATCAGTGGCGAGTCCTCATGTGACAGAAGCATCAGTGGCGAGTCCTCATGTGACAGAAGCATCAGTGGCGAGTCCTCATGTGACAAGCATCAGTGGCGAGTCCTCATGTGACAGAAGCATCAGTGGCGAGTCCTCATGTGACAGAAGCATCAGTGGCGAGTCCTCATGTGACAAGCATCAGTGGCGAGTCCTCATGTGACAAGCATCAGTGGCGAGTCCTCATGTGACAGAAGCATCAGTGGCGAGTCCTCATGTGACAGAAGCATCAGTGGCGAGTCCTCATGTGACAGAAGCATCAGTGGCGAGTCCTCATGTGACAGAAGCATCAGTGGCGAGTCCTCATGTGACAGAAGCATCAGTGGCGAGTCCTCATGTGACAGAATCATCAGTGGCGAGTCCTCATGTGACAGAAGCATCAGTGGCGAGTCCTCATGTGACAGAAGCATCAGTGGCGAGTCCTCATGTGACAGAAGCATCAGTGGCGAGTCCTCATGTGACAAGCATCAGTGGCGAGTCCTCATGTGACAGAAGCATCAGTGGCGAGTCCTCATGTGACAGAAGCATCAGTGGCGAGTCCTCATGTGACAGAAGCATCAGTGGCGAGTCCTCATGTGACAGAAGCATCAGTGGCGAGTCCTCATGTGACAGAAGCATCAGTGGCGAGTCCTCATGTGACAGAAGCATCAGTGGCGAGTCCTCATGTGACAAGCATCAGTGGCGAGTCCTCATGTGACAGAAGCATCAGTGGCGAGTCCTCATGTGACAGAAGCATCAATGGCGAGTCCTCATGTGACAAGCATCAGTGGCGAGTCCTCATGTGACAAGCATCAGTGGCGAGTCCTCATGTGACAGAAGCATCAGTGGCGAGTCCTCATGTGACAGAAGCATCAGTGGCGAGTCCTCATGTGACAGAAGCATCAGTGGCGAGTCCTCATGTGACAGAAGCATCAGTGGCGAGTCCTCATGTGACAGAAGCATCAGTGGCGAGTCCTCATGTGACAGAAGCATCAGTGGCGAGTCCTCATGTGACAGAAGCATCAGTGGCGAGTCCTCATGTGACAGAAGCATCAGTGGCGAGTCCTCATGTGACAGAAGCATCAGTGGCGAGTCCTCATGTGACAGAAGCATCAGTGGCGAGTCCTCATGTGACAAGCATCAGTGGCGAGTCCTCATGTGACAGAAGCATCAGTGGCGAGTCCTCATGTGACAGAAGCATCAGTGGCGAGTCCTCATGTGACAGAAGCATCAGTGGCGAGTCCTCATGTGACAGAAGCATCAGTGGCGAGTCCTCATGTGACAGAAGCATCAGGAAACAATTGTCGTTTCCTGACGAATCTTACCTAACCTAACCTGAGAAATGTTAAGTCCAGTATAATAGTAACTCTAACATTAATATAACAAACTGTGTTAAATAAGAGAACCCGCCTCACACAGCTGGTGAAACTCGTAGCCAGGTAGTCAGAATGTCTCGCTCACTATAGATTCTTGATCCTGGCGAAACATTCAGGGACGTTTCCTTATGCCTGTCCTACTCTTTCACCTAGCACTTAAAATAGGTGCCTGTGTGTTAGCCTAAGAAAAAAATGCTTTGAAAATATATGACATTACTATGCTGGGATAGACATGATCAAGACGGAAATGTTAAAAGCAAGTGAGAATATCGTTTAGGAGTGGTTAGTGTATTTGTCTCATAAATGCGTGATAGGAAGGAGGGTACCAAGGGATTGGTAGAGATCATGTATAATTCCTTTATATAAGGGAAAGGGGCACAAGAGAGAGTATAAAATTATAGAGAAATAAACTTGTTGAATATACCGAGTGAAGTGTATGGTAGAGTTATTACTGAAAAAAATAAGGGTAAGACAGAGACCAAGACTGGAGAGGAACAAGGAAGTTTTAGGAAGGGTAGGGGATGTGTAAGACCAAGTGTTTACATTGAAGCATATAAGTGAGTAATATTTAGATAAAGGTCAGGAGCTTCTGTTGAATTTATGAATTTAGGTAAGGTGTATGATAGAGTGTATAGGGGAAGAATGTGGCAAATGTATAGAATAGGCAGTAGGTTACTTAAAATCAGTAAATTGTTTTTAGGCTGTTCAGGTTAGGCTGTGTAGGAAAGAGGGAGATTATTTTCCAGTAAAAGCTAGCGTATTGGGGAGAGGTGTGCGATTAAAAGATAGCGAATATGATACAAAGCGGGAGTTATCACGCCCGTAGCTGATGACGATGTTCGTTTGGTGGATTCTGAAGGGAAGTTGCAAAGGTTGATGGAGGAATTTAGGAGGGTATGTAAAAGAAGGAAATTAAAAGTAAACATTGGAAAGAGCAAGGTGATGAAACTAACAAAAAATCTAGGCAATGAAAGATTGGATATCAGATTGGGGGGAGGGAGTATTGAGGAAATAAATGAGCTAGGATATTTGTGAGTGGACTTGTCGGTGGATGGGTCTTTGAAAGATGAGGTGAACCGTAGAACTGACGTAGGGAATTAAAAGATGGATGGTGCACTGAGGCATCTGCGGAGAAAAATGAGTTTATCCATATGGACAAAAAAGGGAAGACTATGGTGCTCATCACTAGTTCCTAGGCTGAGGGACTGATTACCTCGACTTCCACTGTATTCTCTATATATTTCTACAGTCTTGAGATTATGTTCATGTATTTACTGATAAAGCCACTGGATGGCGAAACATCTACAAAGTAAAGATACCCAGATGTTGAACATGTCTAATTCATATACAAAAAAGAAAGTGTACCCGAGTATATAATGGTACCAACACTGTTATGAGTACGAGGCGTGGGACTTAAAGGTAGGAGTGAAGAGGAGGCTGGAAGCAGTGGAGATGTCGTGTTCGAGGGCAATGTGTGGTGTGAATATTATGCAGAGAATTCGAAGCGTGAATATTAGGTGTGGGATTACCAGAAGGATTATTCAGATGGCTGAGGGATGGCTGTTGAGCTGGTATGGACATTTAGAGAATGAACCAAAATAGGATGACCAGTAGGGTGTATAAATATGGAGTGGAAGGAAGGAGGGGTAGGGGTCGTTCCAGGAAATGTGGGTGGGAAGGAGAGAGGGAGGGGGTAAAGGAGGATTTGAATGCTAGCAGCTTGGATATCCAACAGAACAGACTTGTGAGAGCGTCTTACGTAGGAGTGAGTGGAAGCAAGTGGTTTTTATGACTTGACGTGTTGTTGTAGTGTGAGTTAGATAACATTATGAAGAGATTCGGGGAAACTGGTTAATCCTGAGTCCAGGAAGTGGGAAGTACAGTGCCTGCACTTTGAAGAAGGGATGGGCATATTACGGTTTGGAGAGTCATTTGAACTGTGATATCAACAAATTTCTGGGAAGACAATAATTGAATGAGTGACGGTGAAAGTTATTTCTTCTTTTTCAAGTCACCTTACCTCGGTGAGAAATGTCCGGTATGTAAAAAAAACAACAATAAAAGTGTGTAAGAAACTCGAGTCGTGTTGGAAGGGCTAAAGTGTTGAGTAAAATGTATGCGCACACTGAGGTGTATCTAATAGTGATAATTACACAGAGGTTCCCACACTCTCTACCACCGCATGTTACACCACTCTAACTTCCATATCCACAGCGTCCTACTCAAGTCTCCCAGTTCTAGCTGACGGATGTCATCACGTGTACGAAACTCATCCTGTATGATGGAATATGACAGGGAAACTTAGACAGCCTTTGTTACCACTATGACACTTCATATATATTACAGCAGTAGCCCACAGATAATGTATCCAATTTTGTTTAATAAGAGAGACTCCTGCTCCTCTTCTTGAGGAGTCTCCTCACACATTATGTGACTGACGATAAATAACAATACGGGAACAACATGATTGCAAACATCAAACATATACAATGACGACAAGATAATAAATAACACATGAGCAACACTTGGGGACCTTTAAAAGAGAGAGACGTTTCGCCTGCACAGCAGGCTTTTTCCCATCTAAGAAAGGGACATAATGATAACTGATGAGGTTTATAGTGGAGCCAGTGGAAGAAGTGGAGAGCTGCAGTAGTTGTGGACCTGATCACAATGACCAGTACCCACTAGTGCAAGTATTTCTACACATATGCTGCTATGTATGATAATCTATGTAACTGTATTTGTGTTTACCTGAATAAACTTACTTACTAAGTAGGTCATGCCCATAAGGTGAGCCAGAAGTTAGCAACAGACTTGTAGAAAATATCCTCAATAGCCAATGATGATCCTTTTCAAATCACTTGTTCTCTTTAGGCTGGAATATTGCTGTACATTAACATCTCCGTTCAAAACAGGTGAAATTGCAGATCTAGAGAGTGTACAGAGAACCTTTACTGCACATTTAAGTTCTATCAAACACCTCAACTACTGGGAACGCTTGGAACCATTTGACTTGTACTCACTGGAACGCAGGCGAGAGAGATATATCATAATCTACACTTGGAAAATCCTAGAAGGAATGGTCCCGAATCTGCACACACAAATCACTCCCTACGAAAGTAAAAGACTGGGCAGGCGGTGCAAAATACCCACAATGGCGGGGCGCCATTGGTACACTAAGAGAAAACACCATAAGTGTCCGGGGCCCAAGACTGTTCAACAGCCACCCACCATGCATAAGGGAAATTACCACTTGGCCCCTGGCTGCCTTCAAGAGGGAGCTGGACAGATACTTAAAGTCGGTGCCGGATCAGCCGGGCCGTGGTTCGTACGTTAGACTACGTGCGGTCAGCAGTAACAGCCTGATTGATCAGGCCCTGATCCACCGGGAGGCCTGGTCGTGGTCCGGGCCACGGGGGCTTTGATCCCTGGAATACAATCCAGGTAGACTCCAGGTAGGAATGTTGCATGGTGGTGCTGCTGTGGCAGTCAGGGATCATTAGATCAAATATATACAATATCGACAAGTTGATGAATAAGACACATGTGCAACACCAGGAGAGACTTCTCGCTGTATTACAGGATTTTTCATGCTAATACAAGGACTGGTAACTGAAAAACAGTATGTTCATACTTCCTTTCTACTGATAAAATGTTTGGGGGAACTAAAATATATGGCAGTCTGGTGGTTAAAGAAATTTATTGAAGTGATTTTATTCAGTGTGTTAGTAAAACGTTCAAAACGATGTGTGTTAGTGAGAATAATAGTGAGGACAGGTGTGAGAGACGAGGTTTATAGAGTGGCAGAGGGCACCGCCACTAGAGCTCCCTCGCAGGTAGCAGGGACCATGCATACAACTTTCCATTGAGCTGAACACGTTGAACCATTAGCCTATCATTGGATGCTGCAAAAACAGCTGAGGCCTACAGCAGGACACACATGCGAGCTGAGACACAAGATTAGTATTCAAACTCTCACTCACAGACTCACCCGACCAACAGTAGCTAAGGAGGTAAAAAAAAAAGGCTGCCTCCTCCCTTCCCCGTTACCCGTCAATCCGCTATGGTAAAAAATCAAACTGGTTACAGGATCAGTTGACCATATTCACCCGCCATTTTTTTTTTTGCGCGGGCAATGTATTCTTCTGGCGCGCAAAATTATATACCTTGCTTATGTTGAATTTTTTTGTAGGCATGTAGAGGGACGAGAGATAGGCTTATTCGGCAACGATATTTTTCCCCAACACACCAAGCGTGTAGTCAGTTTTCACATTCGAAATATAGTTCACGGCCTAAAGGAACCGAACAGTTATCTTGCGAATAAACACTATGTTCTTTGCAGAGATCATAATTAACGTACTGCTGTATTTTTATATTTAAAACCACCACATCTACTATAAAAATGATAGACTGGATAATGAGAACCTTGAAAACTAGGGACTCCATGCCCATGATGACTCTTCAAATCGCTTGTTCTCTCTAGGCTAGAATACTGCTGTACACTAATGAGGCCCAGTCACAGACGGCCGCGGGGGAGTTGACCCCCGGAACCCTCTCCAGGTATACTCCAGGTATACTAACTGCCCCCTTCAAGGCAGGCGAAATTGCTGACCTGGAGAGTGTACAGAGAACTTTCACGGCTCACATAAGTACGATAAGGCACCTAAATTACTAGGAACGGTTGAAGTCTCTTGATTTGTATTCCCTGGAACGCAGGCGAGAAAGATGCAACATTCCCCCAATACACACTGAGAGACAACACAATAAGTGTTTGGGCCCAAGACTGTTCAACTGCCTCCCAACATATATATAAGGGGGATTACCAATAGACCCCTGGCTGTCTTCAAGAAGGCTCTGGACAGGCACCTAAAATCAGCACCTGATCAGCCGGGCTGTAGTTTTAATGTCGGTTTACGTGCGGTCAGAAGTAACAGCCTGGTTGATCAGACCTTGATCCACCACGAGGTCTGGTCTTAGACCGAGCCGCGGGGGCGCTGACCCCGAAACCCTCTCCAGGTATACTCCAGGTATACTCATGTTTGAAACAGTAAGATCCATTTTGAGAAGAAATTATCAGTTATGATCTGAGTTAATCATTTGAGTATTGCTTATGTTAAAAGAAAGATAACAATATGTACTCTGAGTACATTAATGGACAATGTTGATCCGAGGTATCGCACTGCACATGGTGTAGGTATTGCAATATTAATGTAATTTGTACTTCAACACAAAAACGTAGCACTCTATATTGAAGTTTATGAAGTACATATGAACTTCTGTTCCTCTTGTTCATCAACTGTTGTACGCTCTTGACACCACTTGTTATACATGAACACAATGAACATGGACCAGATGTGTGAATTACTGTAGTTCATGACAGTGAGGTGGACCAGATGTATGAATTACCACAGTTTATGGCCGAGAGGTGGACCAAATGTGTGAATTACCATAGTTCATGACCGTGAGGTGGACCAGATGTGTTACCATAGTTCATGGCCGTGAGGTGGACAAGATATGTGAGTTACCATAGTTCATGACCGTGAGGTGGACCAGATATGTGAGTTACCATAGTTCATGACCGTGAGGTGGACCAGATATGTGAGTTACCATAGTTCATGACCGTGAGGTGGACCAGATATGTGAGTTACCATAGTTCATGACCGTGAGGTGGACCAGATATGTGAGTTACCATAGTTCATGACCGTGAGGTGGACCAGATGTGTGAGTTACCATAGTTCATGACCGTGAGGTGGACCAGATGTATGAATTACCACAGTTTATGGCCGAGAGGTGGACCAAATGTGTGAATTACCATAGTTCATGACCGTGAGGTGGACCAGATATGTGAGTTACCATAGTTCATGACCGTGAGGTGGACCAGATATGTGAGTTACCATAGTTCATGACCGTGAGGTGGACCAGATATGTGAGTTACCATAGTTCATGGCCGTGAGGTGGACAAGATATGTGTTACCATAGTTCATGACTGTGAGGTGGACCAGATATGTGAGATACCATAGTTCATGACCGTGAGGTGGACCAGATATGTTACCATAGTTCATGGCCGTGAGGTGGACAAGATATGTGTTACCATAGTTCATGACTGTGAGGTGGACCAGATATGTGAGTTACCATAGTTCATGACCGTGAGGTGGACCAGATATGTGAGTTACCATAGTTCATGACCGTGAGGTTGACCAGATATGTGAGTTACCATAGTTCATGACCGTGAGGTGGACCAGATATGTGAGTTACCATAGTTCATGACCGTGAGGTGGACCAAATATGTGAGTTACCATAGTTCATGACCGTGAGGTGGACCAGATATGTGAGTTACCATAGTTCATGACCGTGAGGTGGACCAGATATGTGAGTTACCATAGTTCATGACCGTGAGGTGGACCAGATATGTGAAATACCATAGTTCATGACCGTGAGGTTGACCAGATATGTGAGTTACCATAGTTCATGACCGTGAGGTGGACCAGATATGTGAGTTACCATAGTTCATGACCGTGAGGTGGACCAAATATGTGAGTTACCATAGTTCATGACCGTGAGGTGGACCAGATATGTGAGTTACCATAGTTCATGACCGTGAGGTTGACCAGATATGTGAGTTACCATAGTTCATGACCGTGAGGTGGACCAAATATGTGAGTTACCATAGTTCATGACCGTGAGGTGGACCAGATATGTGAGTTACCATAGTTCATGACCGTGAGGTGGACCAGATATGTGAATTACCATGTTCATGACCGTGAGGTGGACCAGATATGTGAGTTACCATAGTTCATGACCGTGAGGTGGACCAGATATGTGAGTTACCATAGTTCATGACCGTGAGGTGGACCAGATATGTGAGTTACCATAGTTCATGACCGTGAGGTGGACCACATGTGAGTTACCATAGTTCATGACCGTGAGGTGGACCAGATGTGTGAGTTACCATAGTTCATGACCGTGAGGTGGACCAAATATGTGAGTTACCATAGTTCATGACCGTGAGGTGGACCAGATATGTGAGTTACCATAGTTCATGACCGTGAGGTGGACCAGATATGTGAGTTACCATAGTTCATGACCGTGAGGTGGACCAGATATGTGAGTTACCATAGTTCATGACCGTGATGTGGACCAGATGTGTGAGTTACCATAGTTCATGACCGTGAGGTGGACCAGATATGTGAGTTACCATAGTTCATGACCGTGAGGTGAACCAGATGTGTGAGTTACCATAGTTCATGACCGTGAGGTGGACCAGATGTGTGAATTACCATAGTTCATGACCGTGAGGTGGACCAGATATGTGAGTTACCATAGTTCAAGACCGTGAGGTGGACCAGATATGTGAGTTACCATAGTTCATGACCGTGAGGTGGACCAGATATGTGAGTTTCCATAGTTCATGACCGTGAGGTGGACCAGATATGTGAGTTACCATAGTTCATGACCGTGAGGTGGACCAGATGTGTGAGTTACCATAGTTCATGACCGTGAGGTGGACCAGATATGTGAGTTACCATAGTTCATGACCGTGAGGTGGACCAGATTGTGAGTTACCATAGTTCATGACCGTGAGGTGGACCAGATATGTGAGTTACCATAGTTCATGACCGTGAGGTGGACCAGATATGTGAGTTACCATAGTTCATGACCGTGAGGTGGACCAGATATGTGAGTTACCATAGTTCATGACCGTGAGGTGGACCAGATATGTGAGTTACCATAGTTCATGACCGTGAGGTGGACCAATATGTGAGTTACCATAGTTCATGACCGTGAGGTGGACCAGATGTGTGAGTTACCATAGTTCATGACCGTGAGGTGGACCAGATATGTGAGTTACCATAGTTCATGACCGTGAGGTGGACCAGATATGTGAGTTACCATAGTTCATGACCGTGAGGTGGACCAGATATGTGAGTTATCATAGTTCATGACCGTGAGGTGGACCAGATATGTGAGTTACCATAGTTCATGACCGTGAGGTGGACCAGATATGTGAGTTACCATAGTTCATGACCGTGAGGTGGACCAGATGTGTGAGTTACCATAGTTCATGACCGTGAGGTGGACCAGATATGTGAGTTACCATAGTTCATGACCGTGAGGTGGACCAGATATGTGAGTTACCATAGTTCATGACCGTGAGGTGGACCAGATATGTGAGTTACCATAGTTCATGACCGTGAGGTGGATCAGATGTGTGAGTTACCATAGTTCATGACCGTGAGGTGGACCAGATATGTGAGTTACCATAGTTCATGACCGTGAGGTGGACCAGATGTGTGAGTTACCATAGTTCATGACCGTGAGGTGGATCAGATGTATAAATTACCGTACTGAAAAATAAATTGACCTTAGACAAGTTTATGCATTATGGTTTGACTAAAGACCAGTTTACAATTATGAAAAACTAGGTTATTAGAGGAGCCTGGCGTGCACTGGATCAACATCATTCTCTTCACACAAAGTGCATGATAAAAGAGGCAGTGCCTTACTTTTTTCTCTACACTTACTCCTAGGAACTACTTGCAGGGGAGTAAATATGTTACTGATCTATTACTGGCATCTTGCTTGTTTATTATTGTTCACACGGGAAAACTACTCTTGGTGATCAAGACACAAATACAGTGGAGTCTTTTATATATGTTTCACCCATCATTGGGCTTTATCACCTACCTGATAAAACGGGTGAAACGTTGCACGGATAAAGCACCCCTCTATATGTCATTACGAACTGACTCCACCAGCACTAATCTTGTATATTTTTCAGTCTTTCATTTTATCGTACGCGAAGTGT
Organism: Cherax destructor; assembly: GCA_009830355.1. Classification (NCBI taxonomy): domain Eukaryota; kingdom Metazoa; phylum Arthropoda; class Malacostraca; order Decapoda; family Parastacidae; genus Cherax; species Cherax destructor. The sequence goes on from WNWK01000242.1 coordinate 550,309, forward strand.
TTATTAAACTCTTAGAAATGAAACTAAATCACCTTTAAAGTAAATCTTCTGACAACACAATGAGTTTGTGCGATGAAGCATTGTGGGTAATGATCTCTGAAGCTGTGTTATATTACACAGTTTCTCACCTCCACGTATACCTATCACACTTGGATAACACATACACTATGAGCTATCACACACCATACAACATACACTACAAGCTATCACACACCATACAACATACAGTACGAGCTATCACACACCATACAACATACACTATGAGCTATCACACACCATACAACATACACTATGAGCTCTCACACACCATACAACATACACTACGAGCTATCACACACCATACAACATACACTACGAGCTATCACACACCATACAACATACACTACAAGCTATCACACACCATACAACATACAGTACGAGCTATCACACACCATACAACATACACTATGAGCTATCACACACCATACAACATACACTATGAGCTCTCACACACCATACAACATACACTACGAGCTATCACACACCATACAACATACACTACGAGCTATCACACACCATACAACATACACTACGAGCTCTCACACACCATACAACATACACTACGAGCTATCACACACCATACAACATACACTACAAGCTATCACACACCATACAACATACACTACGAGCTATCACACACCATACAACATACACTACGAGCTATCACACACCATACAACATACACTACGAGCTCTCACACACCATATAACATACACTACAAGCTATCACACACCATACAACATACACTACAAGCTATCACACACCATACAACATACACTACAAGCTATCACACACCATACAACATACACTACGAGCTATCACACACACCATACAACATACACTACAAGCTATCACACACCATACAACATACACTACAAGCTATCACACACCATATAACATACACTACGAGCTCTCACACACCATACAACATACACTACAAGCTATCACACACCATACAACATACACTACGAGCTTTCACACACCACACAACATACACTACGAGCTCTCACACACCATACAACATACACTACGAGCTCTCACACACCATACAACATACACTACGAGCTATCACACACCATACAACATACACTACAAGCTATCACACACCATACAACATACACTGAGCTCACACACATACAACATACACTACGGCTATCAACCATACAACATACACTACGAGTCTCACACCCATACAACATACACTACGAGCTTCACACACCATACAACATACACTACAAGCTATCACACACCATACAACATACACTACGAGCTATCACACACCATACAACATACACTACGAGCTCTCACACACCATACAACATACACTACAAGCTATCACACACCATACAACATACACTACAAGCTATCACACACCATACAACATACACTACAAGCTATCACACACCATACAACATACACTACGAGCTATCACACACCATACAACATACACTACGAGCTATCACACACCATACAACATACACTACGAGCTCTCACACACCATACAACATACACTACAAGCTATCACACACCATACAACATATACTACGAGCTATCACACACCATACAACATACACTACGAGCTATCACACACCATACAACATACACTACAAGCTATCACACACCATACAACATACACTACAAGCTATCACACACCATACAACATACACTACAAGCTCTCACACACCATACAACATACACTACGAGCTATCACACACCATACAACATACACTACGAGCTATCACACACCATACAACATACACTACGAGCTCTCACACACCATACAACATACACTACGAGCAATCACACACCATACAACATACACTACAAGCTATCACACACCATACAACATACACTACGAGCTATCACACACCATACAACATACACTACGAGCTCTCACACACCATACAACATACACTACGAGCTATCACACACCATACAACATACACTACGAGCTCTCACACACCATACAACATACACTACGAGCTATCACACACCATACAACATACACTACGAGCTATCACACACCATACAACATACACTACGAGCTATCACACACCATACAACATACACTACAGCTATCACACACCATACAACATACACTACGAGCTCTACACACCATACAACATACACTACGAGCTATCACACCATACAACATACACTACGAGCTACACACCATACAACATACACTACGAGCTATCACACACCATACAACATACACTACGAGCTATCACACACCATACAACATACACTATGAGCTATCACACACCATACAACACACCTCTCACGACTTGCTAGTAAGAAACGGTAGATAAATGTTCTTGAGTGCCCCTTTTCTACTTGAGTGCCTCTCTTCTACTTGAATACCTCTCTTCTACTTGAATGCCTCTCTTCTACTTGAGTGCCTATCTTCTACTTGAATGCCTCTCTTCTACTTGAATGCCTCTCTTCTACTTGAGTGTCTATCTTCTACTTGAGTGCCTCTCTTCTACTTGAGTGCCTCTCTTCTACTTGAGTGCCTCTCTTCTACTTGAGTGCCTCTCTTCTACTTGAATGCCTCTCTTCTACTTGAGTGCCTCTCTTCTACTTGAATGCCTTTCTTCTACTTGAGTGCCTCTCTTCTACTTGAGTACCTCTCTTCTACTTGAGTGCCTCTCTTCTACTTGAGTGCCTCTCTTCTATTTGAATGCCTCTCTTCTACTTGAGTGCCACTCCTCTATTTGAGTGCCTCTCTTCTACTTGAGTGCCTCTCTTCTACTTGAGTGCCACTCTTCTACTTGAGTGCCACTCTTCTACCTGAGAGCCTCTCTTCTACTTGAGTGTCTGAAATCTACTTAAGTGCCTCTCTTCTACCTGGAGTTTACCTGGAGAGAGTTCCAGGGGTCAACGCCTTTGCGGCCTGGTCTGTGACCAGGCCTCATGTTGGATCAGAGCCTGATCAACCAGGCTGTTACTGCTGGTCGCACGCAGTCCAACGTACGAACCACAGCTTGGCTGGTCAGGCACCGACTTTAGGTGCCTGTCCAGTGCCCGCTTGAAGACAGCCAGGGATCTATTGGTAATCCCCCTTATGTATGCTGGGAGGCAGTTGAACAGTCTTGGGCCCCTGACACTTATTGTGTTGTCTCTCAATGTGCAAGTGGCACCCCTGCTTTTCATTGGGGGGATGTTACATCGTCTTCCGAGTCTATTGCTTTCGTAGGGAGTGACTCTCGTGTGCAAGTTTGGTACTAATCCCTCTAGGATTTTCCAAGTGTATAGAATAATGTATCTCTCCCGCCTGCGTTCCAGGGAGTACAGGTTTAGGAACTTCAAGCGTTCCCAGTAATTGAGGTGGTTTATTGTAGTTATGCGTGCCGTGAAGGTTCTCTGTACATTTTCTAGTTCAGCAATTTCACCTGCCTTGAAAGGTGCAGTTAGTGTGCAGCAATATTCCAGCCTAGATAGAACAAGCGACCTGAGTGCCTCTCTTCTACTTGAATGCCTCTCTCTTCTACCTGAGAACATCTCTTCTACTTGAGTGCATCTCCTACTTGAGTGCCTCACTTCTACCTGAGTGCCTCTCTTCTACTTGAGTGCCTCTCTTCTACTTGAGTGCCACTCCTCTATTTGAGTGCATCTCTTCTACTTGAGTGCCTCTCTTCTACTTGAGTGCCACTCTTCTACTTGAGTGTCACTCTTCTACCTGAGAGCCTATCTTCTACTTGAGTGTCTCTCATCTATTTGAGTGCATCTCTTCTACCTGAGAGCCTCTCTTCTACTTGAGTGCTTCTCTTCTACTTGAGTGCCTCTCTCTTCTACCTGAGAGCCTCTCTTCTACCTAAGAGCCTCTCTTCTACTTGAGTGCCTCTCTTCTACTTGAGTGCTTCTCTCTTCTACCTGAGAGCTTCTCTTCTACTTGAGTGCCTCTCTTCTACCTGAGAGCCTCTCTTCTACCTGAGAGCCTCTCTTCTACTTGAGTGCCTCTCTCTTCTACCTGAGAGCCTCTCTTCTACCTAAGAGCCTCTCTTCTACTTGAGTGCCTCTCTTCTACTTGAGTGCTTCTCTCTTCTACCTGAGAGCTTCTCTTCTACTTGAGTACCTCTCTCTTTTACCTGAGAGCCTCTCTTCTACTTGAGTGCCTCTCTTCTACCTGAGAGCCTCTCTTCTACTTGAGTGCCTCTCTTCTACTTGAGTGCCTCTCTTCTACCTGAGAGCCTCTCTTCTACTTGAGTACCTCTCTCTTCTACCTGAGAGCCTCTCTTCTACTTGAGTGCCTCTCTTCTACCTGAGAGCCTCTCTTCTACCTGAGTGCCTCTCTTCTATCTGAGTGCCTCCCTTCAACCTGAGTGCCTCTCTTTACTTGAGTGCCTCTCATCAACTTGAGTGTCTTTCGTCTGATTATTACCATCATCTTGATACTGAACTCAAAATAATTTAGAAAGTGTAACTTAACTTTGCTAAAAAGTTACATAATACAAAATGTCTCAATCTTACACAATCTAAGGCCACCACAAACTTAATTACTATTATTAAACATAAAATAATTTAGAGATATTAAGATATTCAGTGAGTTATCAGAGAGACGAACACATGCTCACTGTGTTTGGCAGAACAATTCCTCCAGAGTAAGTCCAGCAACAAGTCAAAATATCCTTAACAAAGCTAAAATGTCTCTTATACAGCATTCCTAAGATCTAACCAATATGATTTATTTACTGTTGTCATGTGATCGATTAAAGTATCTCGTCCTGGGTAGTGTGACTCTTGCTCTGGTGGTGTCACTGGATCTGGTGGTGTTGCTGGCTTTGGTGGTGTCCGGCTCTGGTAGTGTCACTGGCTCTGGTGGTGTCACTCTGGCTCTGGTGGTGTTATTCTGGCTCTGGTGGTGTCACTCTGGCTCTAGTGGTGTCACTTTGGCTCTGGTGTCACTGGATTTGGTGGTGTCACTCTGGCTCTGGTTGTGTCACTGGCTCTGGTGGTGTCACTGGCTCTGGTGGTGTCACTCTGGCTCTGGTGGTGTCACTGGCTCTGGTGGTGTCACTCTGGCTCTGGTGGTGTCACTGGCTCTGGTGGTGTCACTCTGGCTCTGGTGTCACAGGCTCTGGTGGTGTCACTCTGGCTCTGGTGGTGTCACAGGCTCTGGTGGTGTCACTCTGGCTCTGGTGGTGTCACTGGCTCTGGTGGTGTACCTCAACATTGTGATGGTTGGTTGCCTTGCACATACCATTCACAATTCCTCGAATTTAGATAGTCAACAACCCACAACAAAGACTGCTACTTCTGCATGATCGACATTTCAGCTTACAAAAAGTGGTAAAGATAAGATAAATGTTTATTAAAACATACCGTCATCTACCACTCTAGTGCTGCACACCATCTACCACTCTTGTGCTGCACATCATCTACCACTCTTGTGCTGTACATCATCTACCACTCTAGTGCTACACATCATCTACCACTCTAGTGCTACACATCATCTACCACTCTAGTGCTACACATCATCTACCACTCTAGTGCTACACATCATCTACCACTCTAGTGCTACACATCATCTACCACTCTAGTGCTGCACATCATCTACCACTCTAGTGCTGCACATCATCTACCACTCTTGAGCTGCACATCATCTACCACTCTAGTGCTACACATCATCTACCACTCTGTCTCCACCTGTTTCCAAAAGGAACGTCAAAAATGCCACCTAAAAATACTAGCTCAACCTTCGACCTTTTTTGACAAACAATACCATCAGAAAATCCTGACTGAGCAAAGGGAGAACTTACCTCGGCAATCCTACACACTGTTTCAAGTTCAGTTCGAAAAAGATCACCGAAATATGAAGAGGAAAGATGTGCAGGAACAAAAGCACGAGTCAATATACATCGCAAGTTGTAAAGGCACCTTATAACAAATATACAGATGCTGAGGCCTGTGGGTCGTCACGTATAGCCAAGCAGGAGGAATATTTCGAATGATGCTCCTGCTCTGTGTAACATACCACCACCTGGGAAATATATGCTCATGGCTCAAACGAATCACTCACGAAAAGCTGGTGAAAATCTAACTTAACCGTAAGTGCCACAATGTTTGGCACTGCTTGCAGAGCTCAGCTCCTGACAACTTCCTCAATACATCTGAGATGTGTAGTTAGAAGTGCTTTAACAAGAGAGAGATCAAAGGTGCATGTGCTCACTCCATCAATCTTGAGAGGAATGGACTAAAAACATCGACTCCACGCTGAGGGAGGGACTGATTACCTCATTCTCCTCCTCAACTTTCACCGTTTTCTCTGTACTGGACTGAAGAAGCCACTGGCTGGCGAGACGTTTCCTCATTAAAGATTCCTAAATGTTGCATAAGAGTCTCATTCTTCAACTTGTCGGTTTTCTAACACTATTACATCACCCTAGTACTGTGTTAGAGTAAGTATATGTGTGTCTTAAAGACCATTGTGGTGTGGCTGACAGTTGTCCCTGGCCTCCACCCTCACAAAGACCATTGTGCTGTGGCTGACAGTTGTCCCTGGCCTCCACCCTCACAAACACCATTGTGCTGTAGCTGACAGTTGTCCCTGGCCTCCACCCTCACAAACACCATTGTGGTGTAGCTGACAGTTGTCCCTGGCCTCCACCCTCACAAACACCATTGTGGTGTAGCTGACAGTTGTCCCTGGCCTCCACCCTCACAAACACCATTGTGGTGTGGCTGACAGTTGTCCCTGGCCTCCACCCTCACAAACACCATTGTGGTGTGGCTGACAGTTGTCCCTGGCCTCCACCCTCACAAACACCATTGTGGTGTAGCTGACAGTTGTCCCTGGCCTCCACCCTCACAAAGACCATTGTGGTGTGGCTGACAGTTGTCCCTGGCCTCCACCCTCATAAAGACCATTGTGGTGTGGCTGACAGTTGTCCCTGGCCTCCACCCTCATAAAGACCATTGTGGTGTGGCTGACAGTTGTCCCTGGCCTCCACCCTCACAAAGACCATTGTGGTGTGGCTGACAGTTGTCCCTGGCCTCCACCCTCACAAAGACCATTGTGGTGTGGCTGACAGTTGTCCCTGGCCTCCACCCTCACAAACACCATTGTGGTGTGGCTGACAGTTGTCCCTGGCCTCCACCCTCACAAAGACCATTGTGGTGTAGCTGACAGTTGTCCCTGGCCTCCACCCTCACAAAGACCATTGTGGTGTGGCTGACAGTTGTCCCTGGCCTCCACCCTCATAAAGACCATTGTGGTGTGGCTGACAGTTGTCCCTGGCCTCCACCCTCACAAAGACCATTGTGCTGTGGCTGACAGTTGTCCCTGGCCTCCACCCTCACAAAGACCATTGTGCTGTGGCTGACAGTTGTCCCTGGCATCCACCCTCACAAAGACCATTGTACTGTGGCTGACAGTTGTCCCTGGCCTCCACCCTCACAATATATCCTCATTTTACAAGGTTAATTTCCTCACAGTATTCCTAAAGTTCTTACCATTCAGTGTAAACTTATAAATACTATTTTCTTTATTTTAAATCAGATCAAGATACACAAAGCTGCGATAACATTCAGTCAGGTGTATACTAAACGTGAGTACAAATAAATAAACTGAAAAAATGAAAGAGGATTCGAAGCGTGGTCCTGACTGGTAGCAGGTCCAGAGCTGTACCACTGGGCTACGAGGCTTGCAATAGGAAAGTTTCACAGACAGCACTGCTGGGTCATGTTTGTGTCAGTGACCACCACTTGTGACCCAACCGTCCCTTCCCACAGCCCCAGAAGCCTTCATGGTACATCTATTTTCACATCACTTTGAAGACATAGTCCATGAACTCAAGATATGTCGTAATGAACGACTATCAATGATTAAACAGAAGAATAGACGGGGATTCAAACAGGGGTCCTGATTAGTAGCAGGTCCAGAGCTGTACCACTGGGCTACAGTCAGGACCACGGTTTGAATCACCGTTCATTCGTTGACAGTCGTATACATTACGACTTATCTTGAGTTCGTAAGCAAAATGCGTTAAAGGACCCTAATGGAAATAAGTCACTGGGTTATCCTAGGTACTCTACACATATGCCGCTATGTATGATAACCTATGTAACTGTATTTGTGTATACCTGAATAAACTTACTAGATTTATCTGCCACCTTATGTGTTTATGAGAGAGAAAGAAAAGGTCGACAATCCTGCCAGAGTATAAAACGTGTGAAAACTTGGTGTCTAAGTTAAGCTTTGTCTTAATAAACTATCCACTTTCCTATAGCCATGTCATCACCATGTCACCTTTATAACCTTTAATTCCTCAGCCTTTTTTTTTTTTTTTTGGGGGGGAGTTCCTCACTACAACCTAAGAACTGTTGTCCTGAATATTCTACACACTTCATAACATATATCATGTTAATGTTTGTGTCCCCTACTGGCTACACTATCAACAAGTTGTCTTCACTTGTACAGTGTGGTGCACCAGACACTGTTAGGCAGGTCACACTACCATGTCTCAGCAGTGTGGTGCACCAGACACTGTTAGGCAGGTCACACTACCATGTCTCAGCAGTGTGGTGCACCAGACACTGTTAGGCAGGTCACACTACCATGTCTCAGCAGTGTGGTGCACCAGACACTGTTAGGCAGGTCACACTACCATGTCTCAGCAGTGTGGTGCACCAGACACTGTTAGGCAGGTCACACTACCATGTCTCAGCAGTGTGGTGCATCAGGCACTGTTAGGCAGGTCACACTACCATGTCTCAGCAGTGTGGTGCATCAGGCACTGTTAGGCAGGTCACACTACCATGTCTCAGCAGTGTGGTGCACCAGACACTGTTAGGCAGGTCACACTACCATGTCTCAGCAGTGTGGTGCACCAGACACTGTTAGGCAGGTCACACTACCATGTCTCAGCAGTGTGGTGCATCCAGACACTGTTAGGCAGGTCACACTACCATGTCTCAGCAGTGTGGTGCACCAGGCACTGTTAGGCAGGTCACACTACCATGTCTCAGCAGTGTGGTGCACCAGACACTGTTAGGCAGGTCACACTACCATGTCTCAGCAGTGTGGTGCACCAGACACTGTTAGGCAGGTCACACTACCATGTCTCAGCAGTGTGGTGCACCAGACACTGTTAGGCAGGTCACACTACCATGTCTCAGCAGTGTGGTGCACCAGACACTGTTAGGCAGGTCACACTACCATGTCTCAGCAGTGTGGTGCACCAGACACTGTTAGGCTGGTCCTCCATAGAGGTTGTCTCACCAGGACTATGGCAGTGATCCATAACTGCCACATAGCTCACCAGGAATATGGCAGTGACTATGACTGCCACATGGCTCACCAGGACTGTGGCAGTGACTCATGACTGCCACATGGCTCACTAGGACTGTGGCAGTGACACACCCATGACTGCCACATGGCTCACCATGACAATAGCAGTGACCATGACTGCCACATGGCTCATCAGAGCTATGGCAGTGACCCATGACTGCCAAATGGCTCACCAGAACTGTGGCAGTGACCCATGACTGCCACATGGCTCACCAGGACTATGGCAGTGACCCATGACTGTCACATGGCTCATCAGGACTATGGCAGTGACCATGACTGTCACATGGCTCATCAGGACTATGGCAGTGACCATGACTGCCACATGGTTCACCAGAACTGTGGCAGTGACCCACAACTGCCATATAGCTCACCAGGACTATGGCAGTGACCATGATTGCCACATGGCTCACCTGGACTGTGACAGTGACCATGACTGTCACATGGCTCACCAGGACTGTGACAGTGACCATGAGTGCCACATGGTTCACCAGTACTGTGGCAGTAACCCACAACTGCCACATGGCTCACCACGACTGTGGCAGTGACCATGACTGCCACATGATTCACCAGGACTGTGGCAGACCATGACTGCCACATGATTCACCAGGACTGTGGCAGACCATGACTGCCACATGATTCACCAGACTGTGGCAGACCACACTGCCACATGGGTTCACCAGGACTGTGGCAGACCATGACTGCCACATGATTCACCAGGACTGTGGAGTACCAACTGCCACATGGCTCACCAGGACTGTGGCAGTGACCATGACTGCCACATGATTCACCAGGACTGTGGCAGACCATGACTGCCACATGATTCACCAGGACTGTCGCAGACCATGACTGCCACATGATTCACCAGGACTGTGGAGACCACGACTGCCACATGATTCACCAGGACTGTGGCAGGACCATGACTGCCACATGATTCACCAGGACTGTGGCAGACCATGACTGCCACATGATTCACCAGGACTGTGAGAACCAAACTGCCACATGGCTCACCAGGACTGTGGCAGTGACCATGACTGCCACATGATTCACCAGGACTGTGGCAGACCATGACTGCCACATGATTCACCAGGACTGTGGCAGACCATGACTGCCACATGATTCACCAGGACTGTGGCAGACCATGACTGCCACATGATTCACCAGGACTGTGGCAGTAACCCACAACTGCCACATGGCTCACCAGGACTGTGGCAGTGACCATGACTGCCACATGATTCACCGGGACTGTGGCAGACCATGACTGCCACATGATTCACCAGGACTGTGGCAGACCATGACTGCCACATGATTCACCAGGACTGTGGCAGACCATGACTGCCACATGATTCACCAGGACTGTGGCAGACCATGACTGCCACATGATTCACCAGGACTGTGGCAGACCATGACTGCCACATGATTCACCAGGACTGTGGGAGTAACCCACAACTGCCACATGGCTCACCACGACTGTGGCAGACCATGACTGCCACATGATTCACCAGGACTGTGGGAGTAACCCACAACTGCCACATGGCTCACCAGGACTGTGGCAGTGACCATGACTGCCACATGATTCACCAGGACTGTGGCAGACCATGACTGCCACATGATTCACCAGGACTGTGGCAGACCATGACTGCCACATGATTCACCAGGACTGTGGCAGACCATGACTGCCACATGATTCACCAGGACTGTGGCAGACCATGACTGCCACATGATTCACCAGGACTGTGGCAGACCATGACTGCCACATGATTCAACAGGACTGTGGCAGACCATGACTGCCACATGATTCACCAGGACTGTGGGAGTAACCCACAACTGCCACATGGCTCACCAAGTGCTCCCAAACTGCCCATTATCATTTCATGTTTTTTGCACCTTCATGGAGATCCTCAGAAAAAACACTGAATCCAGGACGGAGCTAGACAATAGTGATGAAGGCAGCAGGGTCGGGGGAGACAACAGTGAGTGAAGCAGCAGGGTCGGGAGAGACACAGTGAGTGAAGTGCACAGGGTCAGGGGAGAGTCACAGTGAGTGAAGGCAGCAGAGTCAGGGAGGACAACAGTGAGTGAAGGCAGCAGGGTCAGGGAGAGACAATAGTGAGTGAAGGCAGCAGGGTCAGGGGGAGAGACAACAGTGAGTGAAGGCAGCAGGGTCAGGGGGAGAGACAACAGTGAGTGAAGGCAGCAGGGTCAGGGGGAGAGACAACAGTGAGTGAAGGCAGCAGGGTCAGGGGGAGAGACAACATTGAGTGAAGGCAGCAGGGTCAGGGGAGAGGCAACAGTGAGTGAAGGCAGCAGGGTCAGGGGAGAGACAAGCAGTGAGTGAAGGCAGCAGGGTCAGGGGAGAGGCAACAGTGAGTGAAGGCAGCAGGGTCAGGGGAGAGACAACAGTGAGTGAAGGCAGCAGGGTCAGGGAGAGACAACAGTGAGTGAAGGCAGCAGGGTCAGGGAGAGACAACAGTGAGTGAAGGCAGCAGGGTCAGGGGGAGAGACAACAGTGAGTGAAGGCAGCAGGGTCAGGGGGAGACAACAGTGAGTGAAGGCAGCAGGGTCAGGGGAGAGCAACAGTGAGTGAAGGCAGCAGGGTCAGGGAGAGACAAGAGTGAGTGAAGGCAGCAGGGTCAGGGGGAGAGACAACAGTGAGTGAAGGCAGCAGGGTCAGGGGGAGAGACAACAGTGAGTGAAGGCAGCAGGTCAGGGAGACACAGTGAGTGAAGGCAGCAGGGTCAGGGGAGAGACAACAGTGAGTGAAGGCAGCAGGGTCAGGGGGAGAGACAACAGTGAGTGAAGGCAGCAGGGTCAGGGGGAGAGACAACAGTGAGTGAAGGCAGCAGGGTCAGGGGGAGAGACAACAGTGAGTGAAGGCAGCAGGGTCAGGGGGAGAGACAACAGTGAGTGAAGGCAGCAGGGTCAGGGGGAGAGACAACAGTGAGTGAAGGCAGCAGGGTCAGGGGGAGAGACAACAGTGAGTGAAGGCAGCAGGGTCAGGGGGAGAGACAACAGTGAGGCTGTGTACTGGGCGAGGCCACACGTGGGTCTGCCTGCCCATGATGGCAGTAGTGATTATACCACATAGAGGGCTGGGTATTGAGGCGGGGGGGGGGGAAGAGAGGGAGAAAAGGAAAGAGAGAGACATACAGACAGACTGACAGACAGAGGAAGGGGGGGCAGGAGGTTACCTGGAGTCGCTTCCGGAGGTCACCGCCCCCGCCGCATAATCCCAAACCAGGCCTCGTAGTTGCTAGCCTGATTAATCAGGCTGTTGGTGCCCATGGACGAACGTATGTACCACAGCCCAGATGATCAGGAAATTATTTCAGAAACTTGTTGATTTCCCTCTTGATGAGAGGTGGGTTTGTTGATAACCTCCCCTTATGCATAAAGGGAGGGTGGTGAAGAGTCCTGAAGTGTCTCGCTGTACTCATCGCTAGCCTGCTATTCACCGGAGATATCCTGCATCGTCTGCTAAGCCTCTTGTGTTCGTATGCAGTGATTCAGTTGTGCAGATTTGAGACCAATTCCTCCAGCATCTTCCACGTGTATATTTTCATGTATATTTCTCACCTATGTTCTAAGAAGTACAGCTCGAGGGACTTCAAGCACTCCCAGTAATTAAGGTGCTTAACTAAGTTTTTACGAGCTGTGAAGGTCCTATCTGCATTTTCCAGCTCTGTCATTCCTTCCTCTTTGACGGGGACCGTTAGAATACAGCAATATTCCAGTCTGAAGAAAACGAATGACTTAAGTCCAAATAAACTACTACTATTACTAAGAAGTATCAGCATTGTCTTGGCATCTCTTGTTTTGAAAGGTTTAATTATCCATCCTATAATTTTCCTTGCAACTGTGACAATGACATTGTTGTACGGCTTGAACGTGAGATCTTCTGACATTATCATTCCTAGATCTTTCACATTAATTAGACCTGCGCTCTACTAAGTGATGTGATTTTGTTTTGTATTCCGATCTTGTTTTTATTTCCTCAATCCTCCTATAATATAGTAACTAATGTTTGCTCATTATACATATTATTTTCAGTAGTCCACTGGAAGACTTGGTTTATATCATCTTGAAGGCGTCTTCTATGGATGCCACGCTCATCCTGGTTCTTGTATCGTCTAAAAACGATAATGATGGAGAGTACAATTATCATATATAGTAACATAAATTGCCTAGGATAACCCAAAAGTCACAGTGAGAGAGAGAGAGAGAAAGGGGAGAGGAGGGGGGGCGGATACCACACAATAAGACCAGTGGTAGCAACCATGGACCAGTGGTAGCAACCATGCAACAAAAAACGCAACAAGCTGGGCCGCCGCTGCAACAAAAAACGGGCGAGCATGAGAGCCGGTGTTTAGGAAAGCTTCGTCCAGTGTCACAATGGCGGCCGCCTCCACCAACCACATCTTGCACACCAGTGATAACTTGTTGAGCTGAGGCTCGGGGTTATGGTGTGTGTGGCGAGGCTCCACGCCCAGCAACACAGTACTCCTCCATCAGGGCATCTCCGAGCCCCCTTCCCAGCCACGATACCCCTCTTGCCGCACCCCTTAGGGATAGGCCCAACTCATCCTTTAAAACGATGCCAAATTCATTCTTTTTCTAAAGAATTACGTTTAGATTTTGCTTGAAGGAAAATATGCGCAAACTGCTAGGTAAGACATAGTATCAGTCATCCTTGTATGGCTGTCAACCCCAGGATGAACATTATGTTGTGTGTAGCAACACGTAAATGATCATGTGTGGAAGTAAGCGTCTGTGTTGCCTTGTGGACTATGTTGCTAAGGCCACCTTCAATATTTATCAACCTCCTGAGTGTGGTTTTCATTTCCTGCCTGAGACAACAATTGTCTAATGACCTTACACGAATTGTCTACAATACCATAGGCAGGAAACTAGTCGGTGGAAGTCAGCCAGAGGAAGAATGGTGTACGCCTGGAGTAATTGTAGGCGGCCTACACCAGGACGCCAGCCTTGCAATAATGACCACCGCAAGCCTACTCTCTCCCTCACCCCCTCCCTCCCTTATCCTTCCCGCAATACCTCTCCATCCCATCAACCATCCCCCCCCTCATCCCCGCCCCTCAGGGGACACAAAAACAGGGGGTGTTTTATCTTGGTTAGGATGTGGGTTACAACTAGCAGCTCAGGGGCTCGCCGGCCTGCCACCACCACTCACTGATAAATTCAAGAGGGAAACAGCTGTACCACAGAACTGAGTTGATAGTGCAAGACTGGTGGTGGGAGGTGGGTCAGAGGGTGGGTTGGGGACCAGAGGAGGGTGATTACAGAGAGGCCCTTGTGAAAGGTCCGTAGAGTGAGGCTAGTGGGGGATGGGGAAGCTGGAGGGTCAGATAGAGTGGGAAAAGGTTGAATTTCTGAATGTTCATTTTAAGAAGTGGAGATAATAATAATTGTCACGATAATAATAATACAAACAATAATAATAATATTTCGAAATCGTATTTTTATGTTATATAGAAATTTCATTATATTCCATAAACAAAAAGTAAAGTTATAGAGGTAGGACTCCATAGTGCCGGACACTAAAACAACTGAATCATGAAATCAGTGACAATAATAATATAATAATAATAGCAATAATCTTTATTTCTACAAGTACATGTACAAGGTATACAGGCCTAGCTGACATCAAGGACATACTACTATATAGAAAGCCCTTGTTATTCAGAGCATTTACGGCAAATCAGGTCAATTCTATCCCCAGGATGCGACCCACACCAGTCGACTAACACCCAGGCACCTATTTGACTGCTAGGTGACCAGGGACAGCAGGTGTCTTAAGGAAACACGTCCTAATGTTTCCACCCGTACCGGGGATCGAACCAGGGACCTCAATGTGTGAGATGAGTGCGCTAGCAATCGAGCTACAGGACATATAAGCAATTGTAAACAACTCACGGAATGAACCAGAACTGAACCCATGGCAAGCCAGTCCTAACATTAGCAGACCAGTGCTTTAACCACTACACAAGCCGCCCTAGTAAGTCTCATAACTAGGTATATTTCTATACATTACGGAGGTTAACGTGGGACTTTATACCATAAATGCGGGCTTTTCAGACTGGTCAATCTTATGGTTACTTTCTTGAACACCACATGGCTCACCAGGACTATGGTGAGCCATATCCTTCCACTTATTGAAGGATATAGCGATGGACAGTATAATAATCTATGTGATATGTCTGTCAAAAAACTTATTAATGAAAATAATGTACCAGACATTAAACAACTTGAATAAATTTGCTTGCAACAGGTAAGTCAATTGTAGATACAAATCCAGACGTACTCCTGTAAGCCCTTCTGAGGCCTAGTTTCTAGGCCTTTTGTGTATCCATATGCTCTTGCACTACCGCCCACAGGATGGATACTGAGTGCACAATAAACTAACAGCTTCGGCGGCAGAATCTAAATCTAAATCTTCAAAGTATCTAAGAAAGATAGCTATATTAGGAAGTATCTTTTGACCTAATCATATTTAAAAAATATATATATATATATATATATATATATATATATATATATATATATATATATATATATATATATATAACATTGTCTCTACGTCCACAGCAGGACTCGAACCTGTAAACTCTGTATCAGAGTACGCAGTACTTTACCACGGAGCTAGACCCCAGAATAAGTATGGGCGCCTAGCCGGAGCTAGACGATGTTTCCCCATACCCCGGGGCATCAAGCTTATTTTCAGAGTTATTTCATCAAATCCTGCCACATGCAGTGGACAACGAAAGAGATTTGAATACATATATATATATATATATATATATATAATTTTACGAGGATAGTGAAGCTCAGGTTAGAGTATGTAGGAGAGAGGGAGATTATTTTCCAGTAAAAGTAGGCCTTAGACAGGGATGTGTGATGTCACCATGGTTGTTCAATATATTTATAGATAGGGTTGTAAGAGAAGTGAATGCTCGGGTGTTGGCAAGAGGTGTGGGGTTAAAAGATAAAGAATCTAACACAAAGTGGGAGTTGCCACAGTTGCTCTTTGCTGATGACACTGTGCTTTTGGGAGATTCTGAAGAGAAGTTGCAGAGGTTGGTTGATGAGTTTGGTAAGATATGTAAAAGAAGGAAATTAAAAGTGAATATAGGAAAGAGTAAAGTGATGAGGACAACAAAAAAATTAGGTAACGGAAGATTGGATATCAGATTGGAGGGAGAGAGTATGAAGGAGGTGAATGTATTCAGATATTTGGGAGTGGACGTGTCAGCAGATGGGTCTATGAAAAATAAGTTGAATCATAGAATTGATGAGGGGAAAAAGGAAAGTGGTGCACTGAGGAGTCTGTGGAGACAAAGAACTTTATCCAAAAAAGCAAAGAGGAGAATGTATGAGAGTATAGTTATACCAACGCTCTTGTATGGGTGAGAGGCATGGGTTGTGAATTGTGCAACAAGGAGAAAGCTGGAGGCAGTGGAGATGTCATGTCTGAGGGCAATGTGTGGTGTGAATATAATGCAGAGAATCCGTAGTTTGGAGATTAGGAGGAGGTGCGGGATTACCAAAACTATTATCTAGAGGACTGAGGAAGGGTTATTGAGAGGGTTTGGACATGTAGAGAGGATGGAACGAAATAGAATGACTTCGATAATATATAAATCTGTAGTGGAGGGAAGGCGGGGTAGGGGTCGGCCTAGGAAAGGTTGGAGGGAGGGGGTAAAGGAGGTTTTGTGTGCGAGGGGCTTGGACTTCCAGCAAGCATGCGTGAGCGTGTTAGATAGGAGCTGTTGGAGTGTAAGCAAGGTAACATGTATGAAGGGATTCAGGGAAACCAGCAGGTAGGACTTGAGTCCTGGAGATGGGAAGTACAGTGCTGGCACTCTGAAGGAGGGGTGTTAATGTTGAAGTTTTATAATTATAGTGTAAGCATGCCTCTGGCAAGACAGTGATGGAGTGAATGATGATGAAAGTTTTTCTTTTTCGGGCCACCCTGCCTTGGTGGGAAACGGCCGATGTGTTAATAATAAATAAATAAATATATATATATATATATATATATATATATATATATATATATATATATATATATATATATATATATATATATATATATATATATATATATAATTTTATTTTTTTATTGACACATTGGCCGATGCAGGACGACCCAAAAAAGAAGAAACACTTTCATCATCATTCACTCCATCACTGTCTTACCAGAGGTGTGCCTACACTAATTTAAAAAAAAAATGCAGCATATCAACACCCCTCCTTCTAAGTGCAGGCAATGTACTTTCCTCCAGGACTCAAGTCCAGCTAACCGGTTTCCCTGAATTCCTTCACAAATGTTACTTTGCTCACACTCCAACAGCACATCAAGCCTTCATTCCTATCTAACACGCTCAAGCACGCCTGCTGGAAGTCCAAGCCCCTTGCACACAAAACCTCCTGTACCCCCTTCCTCCATCCTTTCTAGGACGACCCCTACCCCACCTTCTTTCCACTACAGATTTATATTTACCTGGAGGGTATTCCGGGGATCAACGCCCCTGGCCCAGCCCGGTCCATGACCAAGCCTCCTGGTGGATCAGGGCCTGATCAACTAGGATGTTACTGTTGGCCGCACATAATCCAACGTACACACCCCAGCCCGGCTGATCCGGCACTGACTTTAGGTATCTGTCCGGCTTCCTCTTGAAGGGAGCCAGGGGTCTATTGGTAATTCCCCTTATGGCTGGTGGGAGGCTGTTTGAGAACAGTCTTGTGTTTTCTCTTAGTGTACTAATGGCGCCCCTACTTTTCATTGGGGATATGTTGTACCGCCTACTAAGTCTTTTGCTTTCGTAGGGAGTGATTTCTGTGTGCAGATTAGGAACCAGTCCCTGTAGGATTTTCCAGGTGTAAATTATTATGCATCTCTCTCGCCTGCACTCCAGTGAGTACAAATCAAGTGCTTCCAAACACTACCAGTAGTTAAGGTGTTTGACAGAACTTATATGTGCAGTAAAGGTTCTCTGTACATTCTCTATTTCTGCGATTTCACCTGCCTTGAATGGAGATGTTAATGTACAGCAGTATTCAAGCCTAGAGAGAACAAGTGATTTAAAAAGGATCATCATTGGCTTGGTCAGTCTATTTTGCTCCACCCTCTTTAAATGTCTGAACCACCTCAACACTTTTAGAAACCCCACACATCCTTTTAATCTCCAAGCTATGGATTCTCTGCATTATATTCACACCGCACATTGCCCTCAGACACAACTTCTTCACTGCCTCCAGCCTTCTCCTTGTTGCAACATTCACCACCCATGCTTCGCACCCATACATGAGCGTTGGTATAACTATACTCTCATACATTACCCTCTTTGCTGCCATGGATAACGTTCTTTGTCTCCACAAACTCTTCAGTGCAACACTTACCATTTTCCCCTCATCAATTCTATGATTCACCAATCTTTCATTACCTAAATTTTTTATCCTCATCACCTTGCTTTTCCTATGCTCACTTATGTATATATATATATATATATATATATATATATATATATATATATATATATATATATATATATATAACACACACGTATGTCACCACTACCAATACCACCACCTCCACTAACATTACTTATAGCACTACCACCACCACCATTACCCACCACTATCAATACCATCGGCACCACTACTAATATTACCACCACTACCATTATCCATACCAATTGTACTACCACCACTACCACTAACTCCCCTATTACCACCATCACCACTAACACCCGCACCTCTACTATTACCTTAACCACCTCCAACACTACCACCTCCACCACTAACACTACCAGCAGCACCACCAACACTACCACCGCCACCATTACTATCATCACTACCACCACCACTACAACCTCCACCACCAACAAATCCAAAATCACTATCACCTTCATTATCACCACCACAATCACCACCACTATAAGAACCATTGTCGCCACTACCACCACCATTACACCACATTTTAAAAATCTTTGAGAGTTCTATGAAGCATGATCGCCAACTACTTTGATTCTCAACAACTGCACCACCCAGGGCAATATGGGTTTAGAGCAGGTCGTTCCTGCCTCTCACAACTACTGGACTACTATGATATGGTCTTGAATGCACTGGAAGACAAACAATGCAGATGTTTACACAGACTTTGAAAATGCCTTCGACAAGTGAGATCATGGTGTAATAGCACACAAAAAACGTGCTAAATGAATAATTCGAAAAGTTGGTTGAGGTATCTTTAACTTTCCAACCAATAGAACGCAAAGAGTATTTGTAAACAGAGTTAAGGCGGAGACTGACACTGTGAAAAGTAAGAGTTGTTCCACAAGGCACAGTACTCGCCCCTATCCTGTTCCTCATTCTCATATCAGACATAGAGATGTGAACGAAAGCAGTGTGTCTTCTTCTGCAGACTATACTAGAATCTGCATGAAAGTGTCATCCATTGAAAACACGGTAAATCTCAAAGTGGATTTAAACCAAGGTTTCCAATTGGCCACAGAAAACAGTATGATGTTTAATGAGGACAAATGAGGAAATAATAGCTAGAACGAAGTACGTATACTACAAACTCTAATCCCACAATAGAGCGAAAAACTAATGTGAAGGACTTGGGAGTGTTAGTGTCAGAGGATCTCACCTTCAAGGGTCACAATAGTATCACTCTCACATCTGTGAGAAAAATGATAGTATGGATAATGAAAACTTTCAAAACAAGGGATGCCATGCCAACGATGATCCTCTTTAAGTTACTTGTTCTCTCTAATCTAAAATACTGCTGTAAACTAACAGCCGCGTTCAAAGCAGGTGAAGCTGCATATATAGAGAATGCACTGAGTACCTTCGCTGCAAGTATTAGTTCAGTCAAGCACCTTAATTACTGCGAACGTTTGAAGTCCCTTGACCTATACTCCCTGGAATGCAGGCAAGAAAGATACATCATAATCTACACCAGGAAAATCCTAGAGGGACTAGTCCTAAATCTCCATACAGAAATCACTCCCTACGAAATCAAAAGACTAGCCAGACGGTGGAACATCCCCCCAATGAAAAGCAAGGGTGCCATAGTACACTAAAAAAAATACACAATAAATGTCAGGGGCCCAAGACTGTTCAACAGCCTCCCATCATACATAAGGGGAATTACCAATAGATTCCTGGCTGTATTCAAGAGAGAACTGGACAGATACCTAAGTCAGTGTCCAATCAGCCGGGCTGTGGTTCGTATGTTGGACTGCGTGCAGTCAGCAGTAACAGCTTGGCTGATCAGGCCCTGATCCACTGGGAGGCCTGGTCGAGGACCGGGCCGCGGGCCGTTGACCCCCAGAACACCCTCCAGGTAGACCATAACACCACCACCATAACACCACCACAACCACTACCAACATTCCCAATGAAAAGTAAAGGTGTCATGAGTACACTGAGAAAACACAAAATAAGTGTAAGAGGCCCAAGACTATTCAACAACATCCCATCATAAATAAAAGGGATTACTAATAGACCCCTAGCTGTCTTCAAGAGGAAACTGGATGGGTTCGCAAAGTCAGTTCCTGATTAGCCGGACTGTGGTTTGTACGTATGACTGAGTGTGACCAAAAGTAACAGCTTGTTTGATCAAGCCGCGGAGGCACTGACCCCCGGAACACCCTCCTGGTAGACCACCACCACAACTATAGCCGTCACCACCACAACTATAGCCGTCACCACCACTACTACTATAATCATCATCACAAGCGCCACCACAGCTACTATAACCATCACCACAACAGCCACCACTACTATTACCATCACCACCACAACAACCACTACTATATCCATCACTATCTCAACCACCACCACAACAACCACTACCATAACCACCACCACAACACTCCTACTATAACCACCACCACCACCACGACCACCACCACCCCAACAACAGCCAATACTATATCCATCACCATCACAACCAAAACCACAACAACCACTAATATAACCACGACCACAACAATCACTGTAACCACCATCATCACAATTACTTCTGTAACCACCACCACAACAACCACTACTATAACCTCCACCACCACAACAACAACCACTACTATAACCATCACCACTACCACCATAACAATCAATACTAGCGACGTCTTGGCAAGTAACTCCATCTTCCTCGAGTATTTCCACTCCATCACACCAACACCCTCCCTCACACCAACATTCTCCATCACCTCCTACCTCATACTAACACTCTCCATCACCCCCTCCCTCATTCCAACACTCTCCATCACCCCCCTCCCTCACACCAACACTCCATCACCCCATGTCTCATACCAATACACCATCACCCCCTCCTTCACACCAACACCCTCTCTCACACCAACACCCTCCCTCACACCAACACCCTCCCTCACACCAACACCCTGTCTCACACCAACACCCTCTCTCACACCAACACCCTCCCTCACACCAACACCCTCTCTCACACCAACACCCTCTCTCACACCAACACCCTCTCTCACACCAACACCCTCTCTCACACCAACACCCTCTCTCACACCAACACCCTGCCTCACACCAACACCTCTCTCACACCAACACCCTCTCTCACACCAACACCCTCTCTCACACCAACACCCTCTCTCACACCAACACCCTCTCTCACACCAACACCCTCTCTCACACCAACACCCTGCCTCACACCAACACCCTCTCTCACACCAACACCCTCTCTCACACCAACACCCTGCCTCACACCAACACCTCTCTCACACACACCTCTCTCACACCAACACCCTCTCTCACACCAACACCCTCTCTCACACTAACACCCTCCCTCACACCAACACCCTCTCTCACACCAACACCCTTCCTCACACTAACACTCTCCAACAAAACCTCCCTCACATGAACACTCTCCATCACTCACACCAACACTCCATTACACTCGCCCTTGTTACTCTGTTTCAAGCTATGGTAGGAGAGAAGGCAGCAAGAAACACAAGAACCACAGTAATGGTAAGAGAGAAGGCAGCAAGAACCACAGTGATGGTAGGAGAGAAGGCAGCAAGAAACACAAGAACCACAGTAATGGTAAGAGAGAAGGCAGCAAGAACCACAGTGATGATAGGAGAGAAGGCAGCAAGAAACAATGATAGGAGAGAAGGCAGCAAGAAACACAATGATAGGAGAGAAGGCAGCAAGAAACACAATGATAGGAGAGAAGGCAGCAAGAAACACAATGATAGGAGAGAAGGCAGCAAGAAACACAATGATAGGAGAGAAGGCAGCAAGAACCACAGTGATGATAGGAGAGAAGGCAGCAAGAACCACAGTGATGATAGGAGAGAAGGCAGCAAGAAACACAGTGATGATAGGAGAGAAGGCAGCAAGAACCACAGTGATGATAGGAGAGAAGGCAGCAAGAAACACAATGATAGGAGAGAAGGCAGCAAGAAACACAATGATAGGAGAGAAGGCAGCAAGAAACACAGTGATGATAGGAGAGAAGGCAGCAAGAACCACAGTGATGATAGGAGAGAAGGCAGCAAGAAACACAATGATAGGAGAGAAGGCAGCAAGAACCACAGTGATGATAGGAGAGAAGGCAGCAAGAACCACAGTGATGATATGAGAGAAGGCAGCAAGAACCACAGTGATGATAGGAGAGAAGGCAGCAAGAAACACAATGATAGGAAAGGCAGAAGAACACATATGATAGGAGAGAAGGCAGCAAGAACCACAGTGATGATAGAGAGAAGGCAGCAAGAACCACAGTGATGATAGGAGAGAAGGCAGCAAGAAACACAATGATAGGAGAGAAGGCAGCAAGAACCACAGTGATGATAGGAGAGAAGGCAGCAAGAACACAGTGATGATAGGAGAGAAGGCAGCAAGAAACACAATGATAGGAGAGAAGGCAGCAAGAACCACAGTGATGATAGGAGAGAAGGCAGCAAGAACACAGTGATGATAGGAGAGAAGGCAGCAAGAAACACAATGATAGGAGAGAAGGCAGCAAGAAACACAATGATAAGAGAGAAGGCAGCAAGAACACAGTGATGATAGGAGAGAAGGCAGCAGAAACACAATGATAGAGAGAAGGCAGCAAGAACACAGTGATGATAGGAGAGAAGGCAGCAAGAAACACAATGATAGGAGAGAAGGCAGCAAGAAACACAATGATAGGAGAGAAGGCAGCAAGAAACACAATGATAGGAGAGAGGAGCAAGAACCACAGTGATGATAGGAGAGAAGGCAGCAAGAACCACAGTGATGATAGGAGAGAAGGCAGCAAGAAACACAGTGATGATAGGAGAGAAGGCAGCAAGAAACACAAGAACCACAGTGATGATAGGAGAGAAGGAAACAAGAAACACAGTGATGGTACGAGAGAAGGCAGCAAGGAACAAAGGAACCAGCAAATAGTATAAAGAGAGGAAAGAATAAAGAAGAGATACAAGAAATCCGTTAATGATGAGCTACGTACAGAGGGAAGGGGGAAAAGCAAGGGAGAGTGAGAGAGATAGAGAGAGAGAGAGAGAGAGAGAGAGAGAGAGAGAGAGAGAGAGAGAGAGAGAGAGAGAGAGAGAGAGAGAGAGAGAGAGAGAGAGAGAGAGAGAGAGAGAGAGAGAGAGAGAGAGAGAGAGAGAGAGAGAGAGAGAGAGAGAGAGAGCGTGTCTGGAACATGTTCGTATAGCAAAACGACATTAACGATATAAAGTCAGTTGTCCAAATCAAATTGTGGGTCCGCACATGGCTCCAACTTTATCCTGTTCCGTATCTGTATATCTCACAACAATAAAAAGATTCAAATGAGCTGATGTAGGTAACAGCTCTTACCTTGTAAATATAGTTAGGAACCCTAAACCTAACCTTGTAGAACCCTGCGTAATAAGAAAAAAGGAGGGGGGGGGGTTGGATCCTAAATCTTATGTGGACCTACTTGTTCTAGCATTACCTTCCACACTATGGTTCTACATGTTCTAGCACTACCTTCCACACTATTGTTCTACATGTTCTAGCACTACCTTCCATACTATGGTTCTACATGTTCTAGCACTACCTTCCACACTATGGTTCTACATGTTCTAGCACTACCTTCCACACTATGGTTCTACATGTTCTAGCACTACCTTCTACACTATGGTTCTACATGTTCTAGCACTACCTTCCACACTATGGTTCTACATGTTCTAGCACTACCTTCCACACTATGGTTCTACATGTTCTAGCACTACCTTCTACACTATGGTTCTACATGTTCTAGCACTACCTTCCACACTATGGTTCTACATGTTCTAGCACTACCTTCCACACTATTGTTCTACATGTTCTAGCACTACCTTCTACACTATGGTTCTACATGTTCTAGCACTACCTTCCACACTATGGTTCTACATGTTCTAGCACTACCTTCCACACTATTGTTCTACATGTTCTAGCACTACCTTCTACACTATGGTTCTACATGTTCTAGCATTACCTTCCACACTATGGTTCTACATGTTCTAGCACTACCTTCTACACTATGGTTCTACATGTTCTAGCACTACCTTCCATACTATGGTTCTACATGTTCTAGCACTACCTTCCATACTATGGTTCTACATGTTCTAGCACTACCTTCCATACTATGGTTCTACATGTTCTAGCACTACCTTCCACACTATGGTTCTACATGTTCTAGCACTACCTTCCACACTATGGTTCTACATGTTCTAGCACTACCTTCCACACTATGGTTCTACATGTTCTAGCATTACCTTCCACACTATGGTTCTACATGTTCTAGCACTACCTTCTACACTATGGTTCTACATGTTCTAGTGTCGTGTCAGTATCATATATCACTTGTTTAGTGTATCTTTATAAAGCTGGTCCTTTGCTGTGACGTCACGGTACCCGCTGACGTCAGAGGCTCAGCGCATGTCACAGCCTATCATAGGCAGACTGCCTCACTAACGTTATACCTACAGGCGAGACAGACGGGTGGCTGGACTCTCTTTCACTTACTGTAAATATACCGTAACCATCCAACAAGGAGTATCTTTGACCTCCTATATATCTCTCCCAAGACCCACACGACACTAGCACTACCTTCCACACTATGGTTCTACATGTTCTAGCACTACCTTCCACACTATGGTTCTACATGTTCTAGCATTACCTTCCACACTATGGTTCTACATGTTCTAGCACTACCTTCCACACTGTGGTTCTACATGTTCTAGCACTACCTTCCACACTATGGTTCTACATGTTCTAGCATTACCTTCCACACTATGGTTCTACATGTTCTTGCACTAAATCCACACTATGGTTCTACATGTTCTAGCACTACCTTCTACACTATGGTTCTACATGTTCTAGCACTACCTTCCACACTATGGTTCTACATGTTCTAGCACTACCTTCCACACTATGGTTCTACATGTTCTAGCACTACCTTCCACACTATGGTTCTACATGTTCTAGCACTACCTTCCACACTATGGGTAAAGAATGTACACAATTAACTATGAGCCTCGAGAAAACATCTAAATCTACTCCTGCTAACACGATGTTTTCACCTCAATTCGTAGATCACATTTGCGTGTCTTGTGCTTCATAAACAGAGTATAACCCGGGTTAAATGTCTCATACAATGGCAAGCAAACAGTATCAAATTACGTGTCAAGCTTCTTGCCAATGTTGTTTAATTGGTATTAAAGCCTGTTGGTTACATAAAATGTAAAATTTAAATATACATCTATACACTAGAGTGATTAAGGCTGCATGTAATTTGCTCACCACCAGTCAAGGATATTTTATTCTCAAACATTGGGATTAAAGTAAACTCTAAGTGAATACTTACTGAAATATACATTATACACCCCTCCAAGTGTACAGGCACTGTTCCTCTTAAGCAACCACACCTGGAGATTACTTGGTTAATGGCATTTAAAGCCTATCGACTGCACTAGGATCATAGAGGCTGCACGGTAGCTGTCTCACCACCAAACAATAATACTTTAATCCCTAAAAT
Organism: Cherax destructor; assembly: GCA_009830355.1. NCBI lineage: Eukaryota > Metazoa > Arthropoda > Malacostraca > Decapoda > Parastacidae > Cherax > Cherax destructor. The sequence continues at coordinate 576,672 of WNWK01000242.1, forward strand.
AGGGATTAAAGTAAACTCTCAGCATATATACGCTGAGAGAAACAGTAGCACTAAATATGAAGAGGATATAAAAAACGTAACGCGGTCAACATGAAAGAGTGAATTTAACAGAAAACGTAGAACTGCGAAACTAAAACAGATTCATTAGAAAGAATAAAACGATAAAAAATAAAACAGTATAACTGAACGTTACATGCTTAAAAAAAGTTGCAGAAGCTTTTATTGGGACAAGACTTCGCTCTGTGTAGACTGTAGAGCTTTATGCAGACTTATGATTATTATTATTATTATATTATGTAGACCAGTGGTTCCCAAACTTTTTCAGGCTGCCGCCCCCTTGGCTCCCAGGCGACAGTCCTAGCGACTCTACACATACGAACACATCTCTTTTTTGCTATTAGTCTTACTTGGTCGCTCACCATTCCCAGCCCTTCTAGGGCAGGGTAGGTGCCAAGGGTGGAGCTTCTCCCATCTGTAGCTCGTAGGCCTGCCCTTCCCGTTAGGGAAGGTGGCAGACCAGAGAGGCCTAGCATCTATCTACCTCCATGCCTCGTGCTGGTGGCGAATGTGGCTAGGCCTGGGACCAGTTGGTCCCACCGATGAGGGGTATCCCCTCCCATGGGAGACATAGGTCTCTGACACTCCCACGCCAGGGAGCCGGAGCCGGGTCACCATCTGGTTAAGACCCGGGCCGGGAGAATTCCCGGTGAATCAACACCTCCTCCACCTAGTCTTACTTATTTCACAAATATAAATTAACATGGTAAACCAATTTATTTAACAATATGAAAGGGTAAATTTACATCTCGTGTGTAACTACATTGTCTTCACAATTTTAATGAGATGGATGTGCTTGTGTAGGGACGTCACCTTCTCAACATAGGCTTGAAGGCACTATGAAGAAGTCTTAGATCCCCGCGTTCAGTAATTTTCAATCTGTTTCTTTGCTTGTAATGAAGCTTGGCGAGTGTACTGAAGCCTCGTTCTACTAAATATGATGTTGGGAAGGCAATAAAGTACATCACTTTGTTCCACAGTGCAGGGTAGCGGTAAAAATCTTGATATGATTTTTTGAACTTTGGCTTCAGCTCAAAATCATTTAGGAGTGCAATCAGTTCTTCCTCTACCATTCCTGTGTCCTCATTGTTGATATCTAGAAATGCATGTATCACCAACTCTGGTATTTTAAGCAAAAAAAGATCCTGAAATCTGTCAGACATGTCTCTATGCAGTTCATTCAGATGTACACAATACACCTGAAGGTCATCGTCTGGTATGCTCCTCTCCTCCAATTCAGAGGCTGGGAAACTGGAAGAGCTCACCACGGTCTATGTTATCTTTGAAAGGGTTGATTCGACTTTGATAAGATTAACCTTATTTCCTTACAAATTGCAAATTAACTTCGTTGAACTTTGTGAATACATCTGATAAATAAGCAGTGTCATGCTTGATGTTTCTTAGTTCATCACATAGAACAGAAGTGGAGTCTTGGAAGAATTCAACAACTGTTTTAGAAAAGTGAATAGAAACGTTCTCAGGAAGTTTCCCTTTGACAACCATCTAACTTGTGTGCAACAACAAACGTTCAAAATCTTCATCATTCTCAGTGCAGAGCTGTCAAAACAATCGGGAATTGGCATCCCTCCATTAATACCACTCAATCATATCTTTATTATATTATACTTTAAAATGTACATTACAAGACTGAAGATAACTTGCAGTGCATACAAACATAGAGCCTTGGCCCTTGCAGACGTGAAAATCCGATCATCACCAGTAACCACGGCGTCTGCTGCTTCATCTAGCTGGGGTGTGGCGCGTCTGAACAAATGTTCAGACTTTTAACTCCGACTTTGGACCACAAAATTAAATAAAAATATTATTTCGTGTATAATGCTATGTTAATTTTATTGTATTAATGTTGGTAGAATTACCAACAATATGTAAAGTAAAAGGACACAAGTACAACTAATGTGACATTTTACTTTGGCAACGTTTTGCTCTCGAGGGGCTTTATCAAGCTTGATAAAGCTCCTGGAGAGCGAAACGTTGCCACAATAAAATGTCACATTAGTTGCACTTTTGTCCTTTTACGTTAACTTTATTCTTTGTAAAGCATTTGTGTTACTTAAGTGTTCATGACTTAGATTTTGTCATATGGAATTTGTAAAACAAACACTCCCTTGGTTCTGATGAAACCCTGTCGCCCCTTTTTTCCTCAACGCCTCCCTGGATCTTTCCACTTTCCCCAGGAAGGCGGTACCACCCATTTTGGGAATCACTGATGTAGAGCAAAACGTCGTCCGAATAAACGCATGTAGTGCACCGTGTGTCTTGTCTGTAGGATATTCGCATGCAGAGAGCAAAGTAAAACAAAATATATGAGAGCATTACAAAGAAGTTGGAAGAAAACCAAAACGTAGATGTGATATACACAGATTTTGCAAAGGTGTTTGACAGACGCGATCATGGGGTGATTGCACACAAAATGAGGGCCATAGGCATAATGGGTGAGGAAGGCAGATTAATTTTCAGGCTTGTAACACAGAACACAAAGAGGAGTAGTAAACAGAGTAATATCCAGCAGCTGTGAAGTAAAAAGCTCAGTACCCCAAGGCACAGTCCTGGCACCTCTATTGTTTCTTATCTTACCCGTCAGAGCTTTGTCTCATCATTTGCAGATGACACTAAAATAAGCATGAAGTCATTTCGGTAGAAGACACTGAAAAAATTACATGAAGATATAAACAGGGTTTTTTCCAGTAGCTAGTGGAGAACAACATGATGTTCATTGGTGATAATTTCCAGCAGCTTAGGTATGGAAACAGTGAGGAACTCAAAAGGGACACTATACAAAATTCAAGAGGATCATCAACTAGAACGAAACACGTAAAAAACTGTGAGTAATTTTGTCGGCTGACCTTTCTTGCAAAGAATACAAGGCAAATGTCACGACAGCCAGGAAAATAATGGGGTAGATAATGAGAACTTTCAAAACAAGGAAAATACCTGGAGTATACCTGGAGAGGGCTTCAGGGATCAACGCCCCCGCGGCCCGGTCTGTAACCAAGCCTCGTGGTGGATCAGAGCCTGATCAACCAGGCTGTTACTGTTGGCCGCACGCAAACTGACTTATGAACCACAGCCCGGCTGGTCAGGTACAGACTTTAGGTGCCTGTCCAGCGCCTTCTTGAAGACAGCCAAGGGTCTATTTGTAATCCCCCTTATATATGCTGGGAGGCACTTGAACAGTGTTGGGCCCCTGACACCTATTGTGTTGTCTCTTAGTGTACTCGTGGCGCCCCTGCTTTTCATTGTAGGGAATGATTTTCGTGTGCAAATTTGTGTCAATGGTCACACTTTTCAAATGGCTTGTGCTCTCTCGTTTGGAATATTGCTCAGTGTTGATGGCCCCGTTCAGGGCAGGAGAGATACCAGAGCTGAAACAAATACAGACATCGTTTTTGTCTCCATAAAGCCAATATTTAGGTGTACCGTAGCTCGATTGCTAGTGCACTCAGATCACACCCTGAGGTCCGAGGGTCGATTCCCAGTACGGTTGGAAACATTAGGACGTGTTTTCATAAGACACCTGCTGCTCATTGTTCACCCATCAGTAAAATAGGTACCTGGGTGTTAGTCGACCGGTGTGGGTTGCATCCTGGGACAAAATTGACCTAATTTACCCAAAATGCTCTGCATAACAAGGGTTTTCTATATAGTAGTATGTCATTGATATCAGCTAGGCCTGTATACCTTGTATATGTACTTGTAGAAATAAAGATTATTATAATTATTATTATTATTATTATTATTAAAGAATTTAAATTACTGGAAATGTCTTAAAGTCCTAAATATATACTCACTGGAGCGAAGGAGAAACATAATATATACCTGTAAAGTACTTGAGGACCTTGTCCCAAATCTACACATTGTCATAACAACATACCGGAGTGAGAGACATGGAAAGAAGTGCAGAGACGATGTTGGTAGAATAAGTAAACACTGTATCAACGTCCTTGGGCCCAAACTGTTCAACAATCTACCAGAAGATATCAGAAACCCTGTTGGGTCAAGTGTAGAAGTCTTCAAGAGGAAAGTGGACAAGTATCTTCACCAGGTGCCAGACCAACCAAGCTGAACGTACGCCTAAGATGAGGGACTGACCACCTCGTATCTACCTCTTCACTGTATAACGACTACCGAAGCCTGCTGAGCAGGTGAAACGTCTAATCAATAAAGATACCAAACTGCTGCACATGTGTCTTACTCATTAACTTGTGGATATTGTATGCCATTAATATTATAGAGAAGAGGGACATTAACGAGGTTTAATGAGGAGACTTGCCCATATGTCTTGCCTAGCCCAGGATGCCATACAAAACAATCGACTATATACTAAGACGTACTGCCCACGGTATCAAGCCAATGAAACAGGACAGTGGCTTAATAAAACTCTATACTGATCGAAACGTCGTCAGTATAAAACCTTGATCTGCATCGCTTTCTTCACAACAGCGAAGTAGCTAGGTAAACAAGGGCAGCAGATGTTAGGATATTCACGCTTATGCCTGCCCTGCCCAGGATGCCACTCACAACACTCAACTAGGTGAACAGAGTAAGCAGGTGGTAGATCAGTCATTTTATTTCTAATTAACATTATTAGGTACACGGATACCTATTACCTGGTACTAGAAAACTTCCAGCAGGTGGGTGGGCAAGAGAAGACCACAGATCAGGTGGATGGGCAAGAAAACCATATGCCCGCAATGCACAGCATATTAGGGGCTTTTGGCATATACACCTCATTTATACCTATGTATCATTGTATCATGTCTACCTAACTATGTATCATTGTACCATGTCTAAATAAACTATTATTATTATAATTATTATTATTATTATTATTATTATTATTATTATAGATCATGTGGGTGGGCAAGAAGACAACAGATCAGGTGAGGGCAAGGACCATAGATTAGGTGGGTGGGCAAGAAGACAACAGATCAGGTGGGGGCAAGGACCATAGATTAGGTGGGTGGGCAAGAAGACAACAGATCAGGTGGGGGCAAGGACCATAGATTAGGTGGGTGGGCAAGAAGACAACAGATCAGGTGGGGGCAAGGACCATAGATTAGGTGGATGGGCAAGGACCATAGATCAGGTGAGTGGGCAAAGAAGACCATAGATCAGGTGGACGGGCAAGAAGGACGGATGGACGGGCAAGAAGGACGGGTGGACGGGCAAGAAGGACGGGTGGACGGGCAAGAAGGACGGGTGGACGGGCAAGAAGGACGGGTGGACGGGCAAGAAGGACGGGTGGACGGGCAAGAGCACTATAGATTAGGAAAACCTTCGTCAAAAGGTGAAAATATATAAGTAAATGATGCCGTCTTTGGAGAGAGAGAGAGAGAGAGAGAGAGAGAGAGAGAGAGAGAGAGAGAGAGAGAGAGAGACCCGCTAGTGGGAAGAAGGGAGAGTGGAGAGGGAAGGGAAAAAAAATAGAGGGAACAGAGAAAGGGAGAGGGAAGAGAGAAAGGAAGAGGGAAATAAATGAGGGAATAGGGGAAAGGGCAATGAGGGGAAGAGCCTGGAACAGAGGATGAGTCAGTAAAGGAAAAAGTGAAGGAAGGGGAAAGGAAAGAGTAATGAAGAGAGAGAGAGAGAGAGAGAGAGAGAGAGAGAGAGAGAGAGAGAGAGAGAGAGAGAGAGAGAGAGAGAGAGAGAGAGAGAGAGAGAGAGAGAGAGAGAGCTGGGGTTGACTCAAGACACACCTTCGGTACCACCTTACCATCGTACCACCGTACCATCGTACCACCGTATCGCTTTACCATCGTACCACCGTACCATCGTACCACCGTATCGCTTTACCATCGTACCACCGTACCATCGTACCACCGTACCGCCTTACCATCGTACCACCGTACCATCGTACCACCGTACCGCCTTACGCCTCCATCGTACCACCGTACCATCGTACCACCGTACCGTTACCATCGTACCACCGTACCATCGTACCACCGTACCGCCTTACCATCGTACCACCGTACCATCGTACCACCGTACCGCCTTACCATCGTACCACCGTACCATCGTACCACCGTACCGCCTTACCATCGTACCACCGTACCATCGTACCACCGTATCGACTCGTGTACCATCGTACCACCGTACCGCCTTACCATCGTACCACCGTACCATCGTACCACCGTACCGCCTTACCATCGTACCACCGTACCATCGTACCACCGTACCGCCTTACCATCGTACCACCGTACCATCGTACCACCGTACCGCCTTACCATCGTACCACCGTACCATCGTACCACCGTACCGCCTTATCATCGTACCATAGTACCATCGCCGCTATTAATATTCACCATTTAAATTAGTGTTGTTGTGTGAGTGGGAGTGTATATGTATGGTGTAGTAGGTGCTTTTACGGCAGCAACGACCCCTTCCCCTCACAAGACCCATGAACCGCACCCCCACCACCACCACCCACACTAAGCCACCCCTACTAACAAGGAGAGAGCCACCCAACCCACCTAGACATAGCCACCCCCACCCACCCAGGACAAGTCTCCCCACCCACCCAGACCAAGACACCCCCACCCATCCAAATCTACCAGCCACCCCACCCACCCAGACCAAGACACCCCCACCCATCCAAACCTAGCAGCCACCCCACCCACCCAGACCAAGACACCCCCACCCATCCAAACCTAGCAGCCACCCCACCCACCCAGACCAAGACACCCCACCCATCCAAACCTAGCAGCCACCCCACCCACCCAGACCAAGACACCCCCACCCATCCAAACCTAGCAGCCACCCCACCCACCCAGACCAAGACACCCCCACCCATCCAAACCTAGCAGCCACCCCACCCACCCAGACCAAGACACCCCCACCCATCCAAACCTAGCAGCCACCCCACCCACCAGACCAAGACACCCCCACCCATCCAAACCTAGCAGCCACCCCACCCACCAAACCAAGACACCCCCACCCATCCAAACCTAGCAGCCACCCCACCCACCCAGACCAAGACACCCCCACCCATCCAAACCTAGCAGCCACCCCACCCACCAGACCAAGACACCCCCACCCATCCAAACCTAGCAGCCACTCCACCCACCCAGACCAAGACACCCCCACCCATCCAAACCTAGCAGCCACCCCACCCACCCAGACCAAGGCACCCCCACCCATCCATACCTAGCAGCCACCCCACTCACCCAGACCAAGACAACCCCACCCATCCAAACCTAGCAGCCACCCCACCCACCCAGACAAAGACACCCCCACCCATCCAAACCTAGCAGCCACCCCACCCACCCAGACCAAGACACCCCAACCCATCCAAACCTACCAGCCACCCCACCCAATCACTCCGCTATGGAAAAATCGGGGAAATAAAAATTGTAAGGGAGTATAAAACAAATTCCAACCACACAATAGAGCGAAAAACTAATGTGAAGGATCTGTGAGTGATAATGTCTGAGGATCTCACGTTCAAAGATCACAACAATGTATCTATCACATCTGCTAGGAAAATGATAGGATGGATAATGAGAACCTTCAAATCGCTTGTTCTCTCTAGGCTGGATTATTGTTGTACACTAACAGCCCCATTCAAGGCAGACGAAATTGCAGACCTGGAGAATATACAGAGGACTTTTACTGCATGTATAAATACAATAAAGCACCTAAATTACTGGGAAATGTACATAACATATACTTGGAAAATGCTAGAGAGACTAGTCCCAAATCACTCCCTACGTAAATAAAAGACTCGGCAGGCGGTGCAACACGCTCCTAATGAAGAGCAGAGGCGTCATGAATACGCTAAGAGACAAAACAATAAGTGTCAGGCGCTCAAGATTGTCCATCTGCCTCTCAGTATACATAAGGGGGATTATCAATAGACCCCTGGCTGTTTTTAAGAGGGAGCTGGACAAGTACCTAAAGTCAGTACCTGACCAGCCAGGCTGTGGTTCGTACGTCGGTTTTCATGCGGCCAGCAGTAACAGCCTGGTTGATCAGGCCTTGATCCACCGTGAGGCCTGGTCATGGGCTGGGCCGCGGGTGCGTTGACCCCCGAAATACCCTCCAGGTAATCCAGGTAGCCACCCCCACCCACCCAGACTTTGCTACCCATAACAACAGTCGTCAGCCTGAATTTTTTTTTAAATTAAAGATTATTAGAAGAGAGTGTGTGTGTGTGTGTGTGTGTGTGTGTGTGTGTGTGGTACTCACCAAATTGTACTCACCTAATTATGGTTGCAGGGGTCGAGTCATAGCTCCTGGCCCCGCCTTTTCACTGGCCGCTACTGGGTCACTCTCCATGCGCCATGAGCTTTATCATACCTATTCAGCTATGAATGGATCCTGCCTCCACTACATCGCTTCCCAAACTATTCCACTTCCTGACCACTCTGTGACTGAAGAAATACTTTCTAACATCCCTGTGATTCATCTGAGTCTTCAACTTCCAACTGTGTCCCCTTGTTGCTGTGTCCCATCTCTGAAACATCTTGTCTCTGTCCACCTTGTCGATTCCTCTCAGTATTTTATATGTCGTTATCATGTCCCCCCTATCTCTCCTGTCCTCCAGTGTCGTCAGGTCGATTTCCCTTAACCTCTCCTCGTAGGACATACCCCTTAGCTCCGGGACTAGTCTTGTTGCAAACCTTTGCACTTTCTCTAGTTTCTTTATGTGCTTGGCTAGGTGTGGGTTCCAAACTGGTGCTACATACTCCAATATTGGCCTAACGTACACAGTGTACAGGGTCCTGAACGATTCCTTATTAAGATGTCGGAATGCTGTTCTTAGGTTTGCTAGGCGCCCGTATGCTGCAGCAGTTATTTGGTTGATGTGCGCCTCGGGAGATATGCCTGGTGTTATACTCACCCCAAGATCTTTTTCCTTGGGTGAGGTTTGTAGTCTGTGTCCCCCTAGACTGTACTCCGTCTGCGGTCTTCTTTGCCCTTCCCCAATCTTCATGACTTTTCACTTGGTGGGGTTGAACTCCAGGAGCAAATTGCTGGACCAGGCTTGCAGCCTGTCCAGATCCCTTTGTAGTTCTGCCTGGTCCTCGTCCGATTGAATTCTTCTCATCAACTTCACATCATCTGCAAACAGGGACACTTCGGAGTCTATTCCTTCCGTCATGTCGTTCACAAATACCAGAAACAGCACCAGTCCTAGGACTGACCCCTGTGGAACCCCACACCTTGCCACGTACCATGACTCGCTGCTGTCTTCCTGACAGGTATTTCCTGATCCATTGGAGTGCCTTCCCTGTTATCCCTGCCTGGTCCTCCAGCTTTTGTACTAATCTCTTGTTTGGAACTGTCAAACGTCTTCTTACAGTCCAAGAAAATACAATCTACCCACCCCTCTCTCTCTCTTGTCTCACTGCTGTCACCCTGTCATAGAACTCCAGTAGGTTAGTAACACAGGATTTCCCGTCCCTGAAACCGTGTTGGCCGTCGTTGATAAGCTCATTTCTTTCTAGGTGTTCCACCACTCTTCTCCTGATAATCTTCTCCATGACTTTGCATACTATACATGTCAGTGACACTGGTCTGTAGTTTAGTGCTTCATGTCTGTCTCCTTTTTTAAAAATTGGAACTACATTTGCTGTCTTCCATACCTCAGGTAGTCTCCCTGTTTCGATAGATGTGTTGAATATTGTTGTTAGTGGTACACATAGCGCCTCTGCTCCCTCTCTCAGGACCCATGAAGAGATGTTGTCCGGTCCCATCGCCTCTGAGGGGTGTGTGCGTGTGTGTGTGTGTGTGCAGGATTAATTCACAGCTCCTTGCCTCGCCTCTTGAACTACAATGACTGACATGACTAATTTCTGTTGTTTTATGTTTCTCCAGACCTGATCCTCCGAGGTTTCAACATGACCTATACCGCTTGTGTACCCAGCTGTTACATGTATATCATCAAACTATTATATGGAATATACTCTCCTTCCGGCGTGATATATAAATAATGCTTCAGTATTCCCCGTCCAGAGTGTAAACTTAATATTCATGCGTAACGCTCATAGTTTTCTCATGAATATTCGTCACTTTAGACATTTAATTCCTTAGATCGCAAGCGAATTACATGCAAGATAATCTACACCAAACCTGCACACGGAAATCACTTAATATGACAATAAGAGGCTCGACAAACGGTGCAGTTTATCTCTGACCAAAAGCAGGGAAGCGATGAGTACAATGATAGAGAAGTCGATATGCGTAAAGTAAACACGACTCTCCCACACCCTCTCTTCAAGAGGAAACTCCAAATATTCCTTAGATCATTTCCTGTTCAAGTGGGTTGTGATGCATACGGTGGTGGTGTTGGTGGCGGGTATCATCACCTTGATCGATCAGGCCAGCAACAGGAGGCCTGATCTGGCACTGGGCCTCGGAGGCGTTGACCTCCGAAAGTGACTAAAGCATTGTCTATTATAATGACTAAACTTTTATTAAACACTAAAATGTACTGCTACTAGACTTGACTTCAAGTATAAAATAAAAGTGTTCTGAAGTGCTTAAACTTTTTTAAATTGTCCTTGACGCAGCCATGGAGTATCACACTTGGGAAAGTTTGTCAATGGTGTTAACTCTCACACACCGTTAAGCTGTGTGAAATTATATTAATAGACTTAAGGGTAAAAAGAGTGAGCAAGTGTCAGCCGCACCTGCTAGACAGAATGAACGAGTCAGTGCCAGACAGAGACTTACTTCATGCTCCATAAAGAAGACGAATGTAATGTACTTTCAACATTACTCTGCACTAAGTAAAGCTAAATCACGACTTCCGGTGAGCAAGTACTGGCAACATACCCACATTACTTCTAGAGTACCAGTAGCTCCTCTAAGATTTCTTGTTTGAACTGTAAAATATGATTTATGTAAATGAAGAGCGAAGCTGCTAAATTCCTTAACCAACAGTCTTATAATTCCCTTCATTAACCTAACACTGTGCTTTCTCACTGATCTCTCTCACTAGTTGCCCTTGTAAAACATTTGAGAGGATGGTCCTCGTCCAACACCTTCAATGTACACCATTGCTATCCTTCAGTTACAATATATTCATGGTAGGAGTGTACAGTTGCATCACCTTCACCCTACACACCCTCAAGTGTTATATCACTCTCCTTCATCTAAAAACTGTTTTTCATATCGAAAAACCAATTCATCCTAAGTGAACCTTGTTAGAAAGGATATAGGTAACTTCCATTTATGCTCCACTGTCTTAGGCAAAATCCATTCAAATAATGTGCCTTGTCGAGTTCTTCGAGTTAATTTTATGTCGTAATCAAGTGGTCCCTAATTCTTCTCACTTCCATTGTCATAAAGCTTAGTTCATTTAGTTTTTCTTCGTAGGTCAATGGTCTTAGCCACAAGACAAGTTTCGTAGTAAATCTCAGGGCATTCCCAAGTATCTGAACCAGTTTCCTCCTGCGAGGACTCCATCCTGATGCGGTGTCGTCTGTGACGGGTGTGACGTACATCATGTGCACGCTCCACTCTCCTCAATTACCTATATGGCCGCGAACACGCTGCCATGGTTATTCGGGTCATGTGCGCTCCAGTGATGTATTTACTGCTAGATTTTTTCCTATGCCTGTATTCCGTATCTGGTCGTCTATCTCCCTCCATATGTGTGTCTTCTAAACTGCCACAAGTACTTCTAACCATCATCATCAGTCAGTCTATTCATATTACAAGTTGCTCCATAAACGTACTTATCTATGTTCATGTTATTATAGTCAGTGGTAGATCTACTCAGGCTTCTAACTCCATTCCTTTAATATTCAGTTTCATTAATAGTATTTCTAATGCTAGACATAGACAGTTATATTCTACATTTCCTTCATGGTAATTTCTTTTGATAATTCATCAACTTTATCATGACAGAGTGATTCAATGTGTGATGGAATCCATAAAATATACTTACATTAATTCCCTTTTCTCTGATTTTTGAACATCTATATCTAACTTGAATGATCATGTTGTTAAGGTCATTATGTGACTCAAGAGTCTTCAGTAATGACACATAATCAGTAATAATCAACGAGTCAAGCTCAGTGTCATAAGTTAATTTTATTGCCATTAGGGTAGTAAACAATTCAGTTTGCACAGTAGACGCCCACGTGTTAATTCTTATACCTAACTCAACATAGCTCTTATCGCACTTATCTAGGGAGGTGGCAACAGCAGCAGACGCAGCCCTGCCACTACACTCCATCACTGTATGTAACTTGTGATATATTACTAACAGTTAAGCGAGAAATTTCTATTGAGCAGTTGCCTATTTAAGTGATTTAAGGAAGGAATTACTAGTGATGAGCTTGGGAGGCAGAGGCTTGTAGGTATGTGATATTAAATGAACACAACTTCCATGGAGGAGTGAAATGCTCTTGTTATCTATAATGATACAGTTCGTGTCAATTATAAAACTTAATACAATTGCATGTTATCACAACCCATTTAGATTTATGTGTATTTACTTCTTGACGCTTAATAAGATTTGTAGTAAGTGTTCGGTTCATTTCTTAAAATTCTATTACAAAGTAGTGTCGATCTCAATAATCCTGTCACTAATACTAGGAACACAAAGCTCCCTCCTCATATTATGAACTTGGGTAGATTTAGGACAGCCGATAATTTTCCTTAGCTAATATCAACATAAACATAACATAATCAAATATAGGTTATGTACATCATTCTCACTATAACACCATAGGGTTGTAGCCAGCAACGGCTCTGAGAGCATTTAGCCTATCTTTCCATATCTTATTTAGTTTGTGGTATGAAGGATTTACTGAAGCGTGCGTCTACACCAAGATATCTGTAAGATTCAACGTAGCTTGTTTTCATCCTGTAAACAGATGGGTGGGGGATGTCGTTTGTTTGTCAATATCTTTGTTTTAGATGAAGATATGATGAGGCCTAGTCGATTACAATTTACCTGACCCTCGTTACTTATCTTCTTATGCCCTTTGGTATGGATCATGATGTCATCAGCATAGCTTATAGCTGTATGTTTAGGTGAGGCAGGTAGAGCATTTAGGAGAGTATTAGTCAAAACATTAAATAACATAGGACTGAGAACCAGTCTCTGCGGTGTACCTAGGGACATTTCTTGACACTCGCTTCTAAAGCTTTGGCAGAGAATAGAGAATACTCTATTTGACAGATAACTTATTATCTCACTGACTAGGTTACCACCAATATTCATTTTGGATGGTTCATGTAGGATAACAGTTCTGTTTGCGATACCAAATGTAGATTTTAGATAAAGAAATGTGGTAAAATTAGTAGAGGTGCAGTGAGAAAGGTGATAATACAATTCTGCAAATTTTTCCTTTCATGAAACCATAGATAAGGAAGTTGGTGTCTGATTCTATAGCATAGTCTATTAAGTATCACTCTTTCAAGTGTTTTACAAAGACAACTAGTTAAAGATAAGCATAATGAGACTACTGGTCCAGGAAGTAGGAAGAACACCCTCAATGTGACTAAGATTATACAGCGAGTTCTTAGGACTTCATAAGTTATACCATCCTCTCCAGGGGCGGTTCATCCACCTTTATTAATGAATTATCTAATTCATATTCGGTTAATTTGGCAATCACTCTCATCAATATTTTATATTTTGGCTTATAAAATTAATAAATTTCAACCTTTCTTCAGATGTTCTAAAATGAGATGGGAAATTTTCAAGTCTGGATATTTTGGACCAGCTATTTATGAGGCCATTTGCTTTTTCAAGAGGAAAAGGATGAGCAACCTTATCACTTTTTTCCCCTTGTTATTTTATTTATACCTTTCCAGGCTAAACTTAGTGAGTTAAATAAATCTACCTCTCTAACAAACTGTTTCCATTCCTGTTACCTATGTTCTATATTCCTTAATGCAGAGGGAAAGTTCTGAGTAAGTCTGGGGTTTGACAGTACATTCACGATACACTTTACCAATTTTTCTAGTTACATGTACATATTATGTTGCGTAGTTGTGGATCATTATAGTACTCTTGATGGTGTTTGCCATTTATGATGGAAGATTTATGTCTTCTTTCTCTATTCCTTTGATCTGTGAACATGTTCTTATAGGTGGCAACTAAATCATTAAAATATTGTATGCCAGAGGGCTCGTAATTCTTGTATCATGTACCCAAGAAGTTAATGAAGTTACCTCTACGTTCTGGGTTAAGAATGATTTTTTCCTTCTGTATTTAGCTCTTTGATTGCTGGAAATATGATCAAGATTAAGAGTTGTGAGCCTTGAAAAGTGATCAGATACATCAACTATAACAGAGACATGCATCATAAATGATAAATTAAATCCAAGACACAGATTTATCATACCGTCATATACCTGAGTAGGCTCAATAGTGCCCACAATTTTAACATTATCATGCTCATTTAGAAATTTGACTAGTTTAGTTCAAATGATGTTTGTTACAGACCCTCCAATATTCTTATGTCTGGCATTAAAGGCTACAGTCAAATGCTTTCTTGAAGTCCAGAAATTTGCATGGCTATCAATCCCTCTCCTCCCTGCCTAATTTATGTCGCCCTGTCAGGAACTTTAGTACCGATTATCGTTTAAGAATATTTCTCACCAGATGGTTCATCACTCTCCTTATTATGCCTCTATTCCCTTGCTTGATTATTTAAATAATATTTGCTGTTTTCAATCTTTTCATAGTGCAGTCTCCATCGACTTGCAGATTTTTGCTAGTGGTTCATACAGTACCTCTGCTTCCTCTCTCGCATGTTACAGGGAAACACTTTCTTAGGTCCCATTACTTTTGATGTGTCTAATTCGCTTACCAACTTCATTAATTCATTCTCTGCTGTGATGTTATCTCGTCTCAGCTGGGCTATTTTCTTCACTGCTCTCCTGCACTGCCTCTTTTATCGGTGAATGCCTCCTTGAAATGCTTCACAGATCGCCCTGTCATTTCTAGTCAGCTTTCTTCCTTTCTTGATTACTATCATTTAGTCCTTTACGTCACTGTCTATGGTGGCCATGTACAAATTTTGGTTATGACTTCGCCTTTGCTGCTATGTAGTTCTCATGTTGTTGTTTAGCCTCTATTTTCATTCACACACGTTCATTTCCGGCACTATTGCTCGCTTCCCAAGTGATTTCGTTTGCTTTCTATCTCTCAAGCGCTAGTGCTTCCATTCGTCGCTTCACTTGAACCATAGGCTCTCTTTACTTTTCCTATTCCTTCTCATTTTCTTGAGTATGATATTTTCATGTATACCGACACTTTCCCGCTAAGCATTCTACCATCTCTTCAGGTATCTTTCCAAGTTTCCTTCCATTTGGACCACATCTATTTATATTCCCTTCTGTAGTCTGGGATGTTTCTCTCTTCTTCTAAGATCTTTTCCAGGTAAACAAGGAAGTCAAAGCTCAGGACTGCATGATCATTTGTTCCCAATGGGGGCTCGTGTTCTCTCTTATATTCAATGTTTCTAATGTAAAAAACAGGTTCATTGTTGTTAGCTCATTCTCTCCTCCGTCTTGTCGTCTCCTTTAAGTGCTGACACTAGTCTCATTTGTCTTGATCCGTTTCCTTATGGAAACAATCTCGTAGGTTGTTTTGTCACTTCATTTACTATGACTACCATGGCCGTTGCTTTCCACATGCTGTCTAGGTATTCTGGGGAGGATGGCAAAATACCGCCACGAACTGATCCCCTTGGGATCCTTTGTGTCACCTTTACCCATCAAAGTTGACATAGCTTCCCTGACTATCACACTCTTTATCCTTACCTTTAAATGGGCCACAGAAAACATATGAAGTTCAGTTACTCCGCTATGGCTATGGAAAACTCGAGGAAATTCAAACTGTAACGAGGTATAAAACAAATTCCAACTATAAAATATAGCGAAAAACTAATTTGAACGACCTGGGAGTGATAATGTCAGAGAATCTCACTTTAAAAAATCACAACAATGTATCTACCACATCTGCTAGGAAAATGATAGGATGGATATTGAAAACTTTCAAAGCTAGGGATGCTAAACCAATGAAGATTCTTTTCAAATTGCTTGTTCTTTCTAGGCTGGAATATTGATGTACGCTAACGGTCCTTTTCAAGGTAGGCGAAATTGCAGACCTAGAGAACATACAGAGGACTTTTACAGCATGTATAAGTACTATAAAGCACCTAAATTACTGGGAACGGCTGAATTCCCTTGATTTGTACTCCCTGGAATGCAATCGAGAAAGATACATGGTAATATACACTTGGAAAATCCTAAAGGGACTAGTCCCAAATATGAACACGAAAATCCCTCCCTATGAAAGTAAAAGACTTGGCAGGAGATGCAACATCCCCCTATTGAAAAGTAGGGGGCGCCACGAGTACGCTAAGAGACAAATAAGTGTCAGAGGCTCAAGACTGTTCAACTACCTCCTGTGGAAAATCATGCAACTTCAGATTTTTCAGACCGTTAACCCTCCCTAAGTTGGGAGAAAGGAGGGGGGATGAGCAGACCCACCTATGCCTATGGGTGTCTTCATTACACTAGTAATGAAGCCTCCATAGGCTAACGTATTATACACTACTACTTATACGTACTTAAGCTAAGTTAGAGTTAGACATAGCTTAGTAACTATAACAACTCATACACCCTACACAATTATGGGAGTAGGCACTACTGCAGCCTGACATGAATGCCCACTGGGTATGCAGCGTTGCATCTACCCGTTAGTCACATTATACCCATAGCGAGTGCAGGACGACTTATTCTAAAGCTGTGCAATGAAGTACTCTTAACATTCGATAACACATTACGACCCGAATTAGATACATTTTACTGCGATAACAGGTATCTCGCTACTGTACCTGGCGGTTACACCTGACTCATACAAGTATCTCAGGTGTCCACGGCCTCGAGTGTACTGAATGCACATTTTTTGTACTTTGGGGCCACGTGTAAGGGTCTAGCCGATTACCTTCACTACAGTGCAACTGTCTCAACACCAACTGCCAATGTTTGAATAGAGGTAAGAATTAATTCAAGTAACTAGGAATGAGATGGCAGGTTTCTAGCCTGGATCCCACAATGACTGGGCATGGATCACTAACCTAACCAATCATAACCCACGGACACACTTATATTCTACACAGCTCCCAGCATACATAAGGGGGATTGCCAGTAGACCCCTGACTGTATTCAAAAAGGCACTGGACAGGAACCTAAAGTCAGTACCTGACCTGCCGGGCTGTGGCTCATACGTCGGTTTACATGCGGCCAACAGTAACAGCCTAGTTAATCAGCCCCTGATCCACCTGGTCATGGACTGAGTCGCAGAGGCGTTGACCACCGAAACCTCCTCAAGGTATACCTGCTCTTCAAAGACTGAGGATCACCATCTGGTGCATTACACCCTTCTCTTTCCTGTTTTATCTAATAATTTGTAATACAAATCCAGTAGCTTCCGAAAGTTTCCCTCTCTAAACCTGGGTCTTCCGTTATCAGAGTGCTCCAACAGTCTTATGATTATCTTCTCCATTACCTTGGACAACGTGCAAGTGTGTGTGATTCTAGCTTTGGTATCCTGCCTTCAGTATTATCACTCCCAACATGCTATCCATATCAGGCGACTAATTCTCAGTTATCTATTTTGCTACTAGAGAATTAATGGCACCAGGTGCAGAGATTTAATCACGCGTCTCCCTGCCCAGGGTATGAACCTAGGTACATCACAGGTGTCAACCACTTCGCTGACCACCAGACTACACATTATATTTGTTAGTTGAACTAAAGCATGAAAATGTAGAAATATGTGTGGGAGGTGAATATGAGAAAGGGTAATGGGAAGCTGAGAAAGTATTGTGGTCAGGTTATCAGTAATGTACCACAGTTTAAAGATAGTGCAGCAGGCTTGCTGCCTTATCAGTGCTCCCACGTCCAGGTTCTCAACAGTATTTGTGTAGGTACAACTGACGAGCCTCCCTCATGGTGTCCCTGGAGAACACTCCCACGCTCTCATCTCACTGTAGCGCGCACACGCGACCAATACCTGGGAGTGTGAATGTCGAACCCTAGCTCATGGGCCCTGCCTCATAACCACTAGTCTACCGATTTAATGTTGCCAATCATTAAATGTCACGTCTGGAGTTTACGTTCATTATTTTCTTTCATAATCTTCACCCACTAATCTTTGGTTATTTTTTTTTTTTATATCCTGGTCTCCCCCATTATAAAGTGCACCTTCATCCATTTTCTATACCAGTATCTTGCATGTTATGGCTGTCTCCTCTCAGCATTCATTGCTAAAATATTGAGAGATTTAGATATTTCAGTTTATGCTGACAGCTCAGGGCTTTTATATGAGATTTGTTTGTGCATTTTTTATTTTTTTTGCATTATGTCAAAACTGCCTTGTGTTCTTGAGACTCTTATTATAGTATATAACTACTTTCTCTATTTCTCGCATCTCTCTATAACTAACACGTAGTTAAAATATCTTTTACATCTACTAACGTGAGCATGTCCAGTCCTCAATCTCTCTACGTAATTCATATTTTATGTATGTGCAATCCATTTTATTGCACCTCAATTACATATTTTTTTTTAAAAAGTGAACACCATACCACTGCCAGTTATTCCAGTTTGGTAAACCCTCACTTTGGTAAACCCACACCTTCACCACCATTAATAAGTACCTTTCAAATACCTCTGAAAGATTTCGGGAGTTTTCCCACTCTAAAAGCCTGGCCCATGGTCAGGTTTGTCTGGTTCTTGCCTGATCACCCAAGCTGCCACTGCTGGCTTCCCGCTGGCCCACATATCCATCACAGCCTGGTTGATCTAGTACTTGACGGAAGTACATGTCCAATTTTTTATTAAAACTTCCAAACTTGTTCCTTCAATGTTTTTGATATCTTGTGGCGGTGTTAAATCGTCTGGGCTCACGGATGTTGATACAATGTCTTCTTAGTGTGCCCACGGCGCCACTGGGTTTATTTTACACATTCGCCCATACCTCTCACTCCAATATGTTGCTATGGCAGTGTGCAGATTTGGGATCATATATCTCTCTCCTCTGTTCCAGGGAATACATATTTAGGAGTCTGAAGTGTTTCCAGTAATTTAAATACTTTATTGGCTCTATGTTGGCAGTAAATGATCTCTATTTGTTCCAGCTCTGATATATCTCCTGCCCAGAAAGGGGATGTCAACACTATACAGTACTCTAAGCAAGAGAGCATTAAGTAATTTGAAAATTGTCACAAGTAGTACTATTTTCCTTATTTTGAAAGCTCTCATTATCCTCCCTGTCATTTTCCTGGCTGTATACCTGGAGTATATCTACCTGGAGTCTACCTGGAGAGAATTCCAGGGGTCAGCGCCCCCGCGGCCCCGTCTGGGACCAGGCTTCATGGTGGATCAAGGCCTGATCACCCAGGCTGTTACTGTTGGCCGCACGTAAACCGACGTACGAGTCACAGCCCGGATGGTCAGGTACTGACTTTAGGTGCCTGTCCAGTGCCTGCTTGAAGACAGCCAGGGGTCTATTGGTAATCCCCCTTATGTACGCTGGGAGGCAGCTGAACAGTCTTGGGCACCTGGCACTTATTGTGTTGTCTCTCAACGTGCTAATGGCACCTCTGCTTTTCATTGGGGGGATGTTGCATCGTCTGCCGAGTCTTTTGCTTTCATATGGAGTGATTTTCGTGTGCAAGTTTGATACTAATCCCTCTAGGATTTTCCAAGTGTATATAATCATGTATCTCTCCCGCCTGCGTCTTAGGGAGTACAGGTTTAGGAACTTCAAGGGTTCCCAGTAATTGAGGTGGTTTATCGCAGTTATGCGTGCCATGAAAGTTCTCTGTACATTTTCTAGGTCAGCAATTTCACCTGCCATGAAAGCTGCTGTTAGTGTGCAGCAATATTCCAGCCTAGATAGAACAAGCAACCTGAAGAGTGTCATCATGGGCTTGGCATCTCTAGTTTTGAAGGTTCTCATTATCCATCCTGTCATTTTTCTAGCAGATTTATACAATGTTGTGGTCTTTGAAGGTGAGATCTTCCCACATGATCACTCCCAGGTCTTTTACCTTAGTTTTTCGCTCTATTGTGTGCTTGGAATTTGTTTTATACTCCGATGTAGTTTTCATTTCCTCACGTTTTCCATATCGGAGTAATTGAAATTTCTCTTCATTGAACTTCATATTGTTTTCTGCGGCCCATTTAAAGATTTGGTTTATGTCCACCTGGAGTCTTGAGGTGTCTTTAATGGTGGACACTGTCATGCAAATTCGGGTGTCATCTGCAAAGGAAGACACGGTGCTGTGGCTTACATCCCTGTCTATGTCAGATATGAGGATGAGGAACAAGATGGGAGCGAGTACTGTGCCTTGTGGAACAGAGCTTTTCACTGTAGCCGCCTCAGACTTTACTCTGTTTACTAATACTCTTTGTGTTCTATTTGTTAGGAAATTATAGATCCATCTGCCAACTTTTCCTGTTATTCCTTTATCACGCATTTTGTGTGTTATTACACCATAGTCACACTTGTTAAAGTCTGTGTATATTTGCCTTATTGTGTTCTTTGAAAGAAAGATCAGCAGGACATTATTGCACCCAGATCTTTCACGTGTTCCTTTCGTTCTATTTTTGATGATAGCAATTCTCTTACATAGTAACCTATGTATAAATTACCTAGGATAACTCAAAGAAAGTCAAAGAAACATACTGCCATTGGGATCCTCTTAATACCTTACGTTTAGCAGCCTAACTCTTAGATACCTGGAGTTTACCTGGAGAGAGTTCTGGGGGTCAACGCCCCGCGGCCCGGTCTGTGACCAGGCCTCATGGTGGATCAGGGCCTGATCAACCAGGCTGTTACTGCTGGCCGCACGCAGTCCAACGTACGAACCACAGCCTGGCTGGTCAGGTACCGACTTTAAGTGCCTGTCCAGTGCCTGCTTGAAGATAGCCAGGGATCTATTGGTAATCCCCCTCATGTATGCTGGGAGGCAGTTGAACAGTCTTGGGCCACTGACACTTATTGTGTTGTCTCTCAACGTGCTAGTGGCACCTCTGCTTTTCATTGGGGGGATGTTACATCGTCTGCCGAGTCTTTTCCTTTCGTAGGGAGTGACTCTCATGTGCAAGTTTGATACTAATCCCTCTAGGATTTTCCAAGTGTATATAATAATGTATCACTCCCGCCTGCATTCTAGGGAGTACAGGTTTAGGAACTTCAAGGGTTCCCAGTAATTGAGGTGGTTTATCGCAGTTATGCGTGCCGTGAAGGTTCTCTACACATAGGTCAGCAATTTCACCTGCCTTGAAACTTGCAGTTAGTGTGCAGCAATATTCCAGTCTAGATAGAACAAGCGACCTGAAAAGTGTCAACATGGGCTTGGCATCCCTGGTTTTGAAGGTTCTCATTATCCATCCTGTCAATACGTCATGATTGTTAATAATAAAAACAAAACACTTTCAGAATAAACAAATGTAAATAAACTGAGTAAATCAAACGCACGAAAAAAAAAGAATTACATGAACAAAATCAGCTGAATATAATAGTTACATTTTTTATTGTCCTGTGTAGGCCTATCCGTTCCCTAGTGATTTTCCTGGCTCAGTAAATGATGAAATGATCACTAAGGCCTGTGGTAATAACGCCTGACTGACTAATGTTCTCAGAGCGGTTACAATGTGGTCATTTAGGGTGCCTGAGAACTGTGTGATCCGGGATGGTGTATTAATTAGTTGAGTGTAACTATATTATGTACGCAGTCTATATAAAAACTTCTTTTGCTAAATTCCGGGTTCGATTCCTTGACGAGTGGAAGCCCCTGTTCACCTAGCAGCAAATAGATACCTGGGTGTATTGTAAGTAAAGTAGGTAATATTTTCATATAGTAAATTATGTAGAATTTAACCTAACTAGAGGATCGCATCCAAAGAAACAAGCCAGACATAGTGGGTTTCCTGGATTATCCCAGGTTAGTAACCTTCAGGGTTAATAATCTGAGTAAAACCTGCTTAGTATTTTAGTAATGCATAATTTAATTCGACTACAGCATTATCCCTGTATCATTTAACACGTTCCGTTTTCTTTCATTTTGGCGGAAGGTAAAATATGGTATACTAAGATAAAGTCAACAATTCCTTAATATGTACTTACCATGTGAAGCATGGGTATATCAGACGTTGTGGTGATGGCAGTGGAGTATGCGTAAGTGAGGGTGGCGGTGTGGGTGAGGAGTAGCGACGTGGGTGATGGCGTGGGCGTAGGTGAGGGTGCCGACATGGGCATGCACTGTGCCAGGTAATACGTCAGAGACAACTGGGACGTAGGCTGGGCCAGCCACAAGGCTGCCAGGCTTTATCAGCAGCTTGCTTGTGATTTGAACCCACGATAGTGCAGCAGCAGCAGGGAGGGAGGCCGCATCTGGCGTGCCTCTCTTAAAATAATAATGCAGGCCGCTTATCTCACCTGATAACATACAACACCCCTTACCTTTCCCCAGCTGTTTGAACCTACCACCCAGCCAGCCAGCCTGCTAATAGTGTCAATCAGTCTTCCAAGACTGCCAGCAACCCTGCGAACCAGAACGAAAACACTGTCATCCCGCCTGACACAACTGGCACCTGCTAACATTATAATGCCAACAGTCGGTCAACCAATACCACAACACCCTCTCTGTCAGCCAACATCACCTCTGCCAGCACTATCATGTCCCCAGTCAGTCAACCAACACCACAACACTCAAAATGTCAGCCAACACCACCCCTGCCACCCTGTCAGACAGCAAGCTAGCACTTATCTTGAGCCAATCTATCCTAAGTTCAGTTCAGACTCTCAGGTAAGGACCCACTAGGGGCGAGGGGGAAGTGGGGACAGACGAATCTATCCTAAACGCTCGTGTTTTATGTATTTATCCTTAAACGCACGCATTGTTTTGGCCAATAAGTATCGATCTAATCCAAGAAATTAACTAGTATTTTCAAAGGTAATTTCTACCTATAAACATTAGGTTTAAAAGAATCAACGATGTTGAATGTTCAAATGGAGCATTAATAATAATTTATCACGTATAAATTATGGATTTAATTACGAATCAGGAAATAGATGCTTAGCTTTCATTAAGTACCCTATCAGCATGACCTCAATTATTATTATTCAAGCTCAGGCGTAGGGCTCATAGAGCGCCTGGGAATGGGAGGAAATTAGGTTTAATCCAAGGGAAGGGTTGCTCCTTTTATTGGATTAAGAGCCTTGTATTTGTGTATACCTGAATAAACTTACTTATTCACTAGCATCGACTCCTCTCCCCATCCCCCCCTTTGACGGGTGTCTGACCTCAACAATGGCCAAAATATTGGAATCTGTAATAGTGGAAGCATTTCGAAGTCACTTTGGTAAACAATTTGATCAACATATTTTAGTAAGGTTTCGCAAGAGGATATTAGTATCTAACAAATTGACAAACTTTTTTTTCATCATGGTATATACTGTGTTGCATTTGTAACGCCAGACAATAATAAAAAATAGGCATTCTTTATATGAATTCTTGTAATTTCTTTGATAAGGCTCATGTTAAATTCTGTTAAATTACCTATATATAACACCATTGTAAAAGTTGTAAATCATGTACGAAGCCTAAATAAAAATTTAATTACTGTAATGGAGCTTTCTCTTGGATAGCCAAGGATGACAGATAGACAACAGAGTAAATATAAATGGGGTAACATTAGAATAAGTTTACAATTTGCATAAGCAACATTTATAAAGAAATAAATAGCGATGTAAGTTTACCAGATTTACAAAAACAGGGCGACATAAATTGAGTGCGACCATGAGCTCCAGAATGACGTGTTGAAACACTAAGTGATAATAAAGGAAGATGAATAATCGTGGCACCTATAAATTATATACATAACTAAACCCAACATTATTATGTTCACAAAAAAGCACTAAACCAGTATCAGTAATTCAGCGCTGCTTAACTCAAATAGACGAGAAAAACATTCAATAATTTTGATTATTGGAAATTCACAATCAAGACACCGAGTGAATAAGTAACTGAAGTTCGATGATTATAGTACAACTTGCCCTATAAACGATAACGGGTAGAAATACTTGTATATATATCTTTTGACATGGTATATTCTAGGTCAAGTCATCATAACATATTAAGAAAGTTTATTTAGGCACAGGTACAATTATCATAGTGGAAAAAAAAACTAGGATAACTCTAAAGCCACAATGACGTAGTATTTCCATTTGGGTCCTTGTATCTGTTTCAATATTGTTAAATGATGATGTGTATTATATTAACTATATATGATCAAATGTAAAACAATATGAACGTAATCATTTGTTATATGCAAATGACGATAATCAAAATAAACAAATAAAACCACATTTAGATTATATGTAGCAATTCAATAGCATACAGTAGTAACATAAAGGCTGACTCTAACCTAGCTAATTCTTGCCTCAATATAACCTTTTAAGACATTAAATTCTAAGACAGGCACATACAAACTGTTCTTTGAAGGTCGATCACCATGCCCAGCCCTTCTAGGGCAGGGTAGGTGCCAAGGCTGGAGCTTGCTACCATCTGCGGCTCGCAAGCCTGCCCTTCCCGTCAGCCTCCTTGGGGCGGGGAAGGTGGCAGACCAGAGAGGCCTAGCATCTATCTATCTACCTGCCTCGTGCTTGTGGGCGAATATGGCTAGGCCTGGGACCAGTTGGTCCCACCGCTGAGGGGTACCCCCTCCCATGGGAGACTTCGGTCTCTGCTATTCCCACGCCAGGGAGCCGGAGCCGGGTCGCCATCTGGTAAAGACCCGGGCCGGGAGATTTCCCGGTGAATCAACACCTCCTGTTCTTTGAAAATGACAAAGGGACACACAAGAATTTTCAAAGCCACAAAGTAGGTTATTATATTAATGGAGGCAACACTAAACCCGTTGTGATCATACAGCGCCTTGGAAATGGGAGGGAATTAAGGTTCGATTCGAGGAAGGGGAGATTAGTTCCAATTCTTAGAATCAAGAACCTTTACCCGAATCAAGGCCTTCTCCACCCCAAAGTAAAGAAACCGACTTTAAACAATATTAATCTATACATACGTGCTAGTGTTTGGGTTCATACGAGGTGTTAGTGCCTGGGCCAGCATCACGCCTCTTGCAAAAAGTATTCACTCTTCTATTTCGGTTGGACATTTTTGGCGCAGAATGAATAACATCAATACACCTGTCCTCTGGTAGTAATATTTTTCCAATTTCGCATATCCATGCTAGAGGAAGTAGATACACAGTGAGAACCTTCAGAAACGTTGCCAGTGGCTTTATCAGCACTAATCTTTAAATAAATAAACTCGAATATTTTTGCACATGGTGACCCTCCGGCAGCCTCCACGCTACTTCCCGATGGTGTAAACAATATTTCGTAAATGTCTAGGTTTTCTAATGAATAAGTTACGCATATTTATATAAATAAAATACAGTGTTTTGAAGTATATACCCATTTATTGTATACTGCAATAACCATTGTGTTAAACTCTTTAACGTCATAAATTTTAGTTCTTCTTAACAACACGGAACTACTGATCTCCCAAAAGATCGAAAAAAAATATTACATCGATTTATTAAATTATTGTAAACTTTAAACAAAACTAAATCATTTTCAAATCTTATATAATTATTTAAAACAAAACCGATAATATGCTACATATGAATATATTTCTGAGTAGCTTACACATTAAGCATGACTAATACACATATTTGTATCTAAAAGTATAGTGATAAGACAATGTAGAAACTAAATTTACTTGAATAAAAAAAATACTGCAATGGCTGCAATATTTAAATACACTCCGAAAATTAAGTATAATTTCTTATATATATTCTTGAAGCTCTCATACTATAAAATAATCTAACCTATAGCCTACTGAATTTCTTATCCTATCATAACTCTTATGTACAAATACATTATTTCTTATAGCATTATAGTTATAAAAACGCATCACTACAAGCTTTCCTGTACCATTATAGAGCTATACCTGGAGTATACCTGGAGAGGGTTTCGGGGGTCAACGCCCCCGCGGCGCGGCCTGTGACCAGGCCTCATGGTGGATCAGGGCCAGATCAACCAGGCTGTTACTGTTGGCAGCACGTAAACCGACGCATGAACCACAGCCTGGCTGATCAGGTACTGACTTTAGGTGCCTATAAAGAGGCTTCTTGAAGACTGAGCCAGGGGTCTATTGGTAATCCCCCTTATGTATGCTGGGAGGCAGTTGAACAGTCTTCGGCCCCTGACATTTATTGTGTTGTCTCTCATTGTGCTAGTGACGCCCCTTTTCATTGGGGGGGAAGTGTTGCATCGCCTGCCAAGTCTTTTGCTTTCATAGGGATTGTCGTGTGCAAATTTGGTACTAATCCCTCTAGGATTTTCAAGTGTATATAATCATGTATCTCTCCCGCCTGGGTTCTAAGAAATACAAGTCGAGGACCTTCCACCGTTCCCAGTAACTTAGGTGTTTTATCGTACTTATGTGCGCCGTGAAGGTTCTCTGTACAGTTTCTAGGTCAGCAATTTCAACTGCCTTGAAAGGTGCTGTTAGTGTGCAGCAATATTCCAGCCTAGAGAGAACAAGCGATCTGAAGAGTGTCGTCGTGGGCTTGGCATCCCTAGTTTTGAAGGTTCTCATTATCCATCCTGTCATTTTTCTAGCAGATGTGGTAGATACAATGTTGTAGTCTTTGTAAGTGAGATCCTCTGATATTATCATTCCCAGGTCCTTTACATTAGTTTTTCGCTTTATTGTGTCATTGGAATTTGTTTTATACACCGATCAAATTTCAATTTCTTCATGTTTTCCACATCGGAGCAATTGAAATTTCTCTAAATTGAACTTCATATTGTTTTCTGCGGCCCATTTAAAGATTTGGTTGATGTCCGCTTGGAGTCTAGCAGTCTTCAATGGAGGACACTGTCATGCAAATTCGGGTGTCATCTGCAAAGGAAGACACGGTGCTGTGGCTTACATCCCTGTCTATGTCAGATATGAGGATGAGGAACAGGATGGGAGCGAGTACTGTGCCTTGTGGAACAGAGCTTTTCACAGCAGCCGCCTCAGACTTTACTCTGTTTACTACTACTCTTTGTGTTCTATTTGTTAGGAAATTATAGATACATCTACCAAGTTTTCCTGTTATTCCTTTATCACGCATTTTGTGCGCTATTACACCATGGTCACACTCGTCGAAGGCTTTTGCAAAGTCTGTGTATACTAGCGTTTTGTTTGTCTTCTAGAGCATCCAGGACCTTGTCATAGTTGTCCAGTAGTTGGGACATGCAGGAGCGACCTGCTCTAAACCCATGTTGCCCTGTGTTGTGTAACTGATGGGTATCTAGATAGGTGGCGATCTTGCTTCTTAAAACCCTTTCAAAGATTTTAATGATTTGGGATGTTAGCGCTATCGGTCTGTAGTTCTTAGCTATTGCTTTACTGCCCCCTTTGTGGAGTGGGGCTGTGTCTGTTGTTTTTAGCAGCTGTGGGACAACCCTTGTGTCCATGCTCCCTCTCCATAGGATGTTAAAAGCACATGATAGGGGCTTTTTGCAGTTCTTGATGGATGTACCACTACAAGCTTTCCTATACCATTATACAGCTATAGAGATGTATAACTACAAACTTTCCTATACCATTATATAGCTATAGGAGTGTACCACTATAAGCTTTCCTATACCATTATACAGCTAAAGGAGTGTACCACTCCAAGCTTTCCTCTAAAATTAGAGCTAAAGGGAGGTTCAAATGCAAGCTAACCTAGGCTATCATTGAGGTCCGAGAGAAGGATGAATCACTTAAGGTGTGGCCATTAGTACTAGAAGATTCAATGTGATGGCTGGCCACGGCGATGTGCTTTGCTCAACAATCCTTATTACCTAATTGGAAACGTGCTTTGTTTCGAACAGTAGCCAATCCTATGGCAATGCAGTTAGTTGTTGAGCAGAGCATATCGCCGTGACCAACCATCGAACTGAATCTTCCTTCTTCTACTGCTGCACCTCTTCCCTACACCTGACTACCTTCTCACCTACATTATATGCTCTTCCCACACCTGACTACCTTCTCACCTACATTATATGCTCTTCCCAGGTATATCTAGTGACTTGAAAATTTTGTGCAAGTGAAGCCTTGGCTTTAATAGTTTGCTAAAACTGTTTTTAGGCCTTTTTTATATACAAAGTGTTGCTATCAGCATATATACTATTGACTTATTATTATTATATTATTATTGGCTAATAGTTTAAAGCCTATCGACTATACGAGGGCCATTAATGCTGCACATAACCTTTTCACCACGAGGCTGTTTTAATTCCTAAAATAGAGATTAAAGTAGATTCACACCTCTCGATATATATATATATATATATATATATATATATATATATATATATATATATATATATATATATAGGTGAGGCCACCAAGGTGAGGCCACCAAGGTGAGGTCATCAAAGTGAGGCCACCAAGGTGAGGTCACCAAGGTGAGGCCACCAAGGTGAGGCCACCAAGGTGAGGCCACCAAAGTGAGGCCAAAGAAGATATACATTGAAGGAAATTACTCAGGACATTACGAGTAAGATGTCAGGATGTCGTGATGGCATAACCAGTCCAGGGCACCAGTAATGCCCTGTATTAAATCATAGGTGATACTGAATTCAATGATATATATATATATATATATATATATATATATAATATATATATATATATATATATATATATATATATATATATATATATATATATCCTGCATTTTCACGAGTCTTAAGTTAGTAGAGTATATTTGGCCCAACACCCAATTAAGCGTACAATTTCAGCCCTAACCTAGATACTGTTGAGCTTCAGAATGATTTATACAAGTTAATGTTGTAGTCAGAAAAGTGGCAGATGAAATGAAAAAGTGCAGAGTCGCAATCCTTGGGAATGAAAATAGTTATAACACAAACTCTGTGATATAAAAGTTTACCATACAGAATGTGGAAATGATTAGTGAGTCATGGTAAACAGAAATGTGAAGCCAGGACGACAGTGTGTAAGGGTGCGCAATAAGGCTAACAGACTGGTCAATATGGAGATGAAGTCATTGTGTTTTGACTAATGTAAATTCTTCAATATTGGGTTGTGCAATGGAAACGTTCCATTTTGAAGCTACGTGAAGAACACTTTTGTTTTAGATAACTTAATAAAATAACTCAATCTAACCTAAAATTTAACTCGTAATTTAGGTTAGATTATGGTAGGTTGGGTTAAACTGATTATTTTTTTGGTTATCAAAAAGGCCTTTTTTCCAATTTGCCCAAAATATAACTGTCTACATTACACAGTCAACTTGATAGCGGATAATTTACATAATAACTTATTGTTAAGCTCAAAACACAAAAGATCCGTATCTCCATAGCAGCCCAGATTACATATAAGGAACATATCGATATACATTGGACTTCAGGGACGAGCACCAACATCTTGATCGATCAGACAGCAACCAAAAAGACTTGTCTGGGGCCAGGTCGCGGGTGCCGCTGAATTCCGGAAGCGACTCTGGGTAACCTAAATTAATTCACTTATAAGGAATATTACAGACGAGAGTTGATTAAGAGCCCCGAACCCTTATCTTTTTTTTTTTTTGAAAGACTGAGATATGATTAAAGTATCTGGGTGGAAAATAGGTTGAATAAATGTGCAACAAGGGTTTACCTGGAGTTTACCTGCAGGGGGTTTCGGGGGTCAACGCCCCCGCGGCTCGGTCTGAGACCAGGCCTCATGGTTGATCAGGGTCTGATCAATTAGTCTGTTACTGTCGGCCGCACGCAAACTGACGTACGAACCACAGCCCGGTTGGTCAGGGCGCTAAGAATTTCTGCGCAAGAACTCAGAACAACGGATTTAAGTTGGCTAAATTCAGATTTAGACAGGATATAGGAAAGTACTGGTTCTGGGAAATTATAGCATTATAGGGAGCGCTAAACTCGTAAGGGTCATACAGCTTCTGGAGGAAAGAGACATTCAGGTTTGATCCAAGGAAGGGAACACAGTTCCAATTCCTTGGATCCAAAGCCCCTCACTGGCTTCTAGAAACCTCCCTTGTGGCGGTGGTTCGCGAATAAACTTGTAGACTAGTAGAACAATCTACCAAGTAGAGTGATCGAGGCTAGGTACCACCGCGGGTACCTTCAAAAATAGGTAAGATAAATACAGGAGTGAAAAAGGTTGAGGAGGACCTGGTATGGGTCAGTAGGCCTACCTGGTATAGGCCAGTAGGCCTACCTGGTATGGGCCAGTAGGCCTATCTGATATGGACCAGTAGGCCCACCTGGTATGGGCCAGTAGGCCTACCTGGTATGGGCCAGTAGGCCTACCTGGTATGGGCCAGTAGGCCTACTGCAATGCATCTCCATTCTTATGTTCTTATGAAGATGGAACAATGTGACAATACATTCATGGTGGTCACTCGTAGATTTGCCCAAATGACTTTGGGCACCTGCAGAATTTTCGTGAATGAATAATTTGTCCTCGTTCTACATCATAAGATATTATTGATTATTCCTGTGTTGGATACAGGCATTGTTGGCCGCCACGACTACAGGTGAACTTGCATTAAAGGAGCAATGATCTAACTGTGGGTGTAACAGATCAGGGGAGTTTCTGTCTGCCAGCCTCCGCGAGATTATTTATAATGACTCGCTGAAGAAGTACCATAGAAACACTGGCAGAAAAAATAAGCACGTTTAGTTCATTGAATAACATGAAGGTATGAGCCCTGATTTTCATGAAATCAGATAACTATCGTCAGTGACACTGTACGGTAACAGCCCCAAGCAACATGTTTAAGAGGGATTGTTCGAACACTATTAAGGACCCACTAACATACAACAGTGAAGGTAGGAGAGAAGGCAGCAAGGAACACACGAACCACAGTGATAGTAGGAGAGAAGGGAGCAAGAAACACAAGAACCACAGTGATGGTAGGAGAGAAGGGAGCAAGAAACACAAGAACCACAGTGATAATATAAGAGAAGGCAGCAAGAAACACAAGAACCACAGTGATAGTAGGAGAGAAGGCAGCAAGAAACACAGTGATGATAGGAGAGAAGGCAGCAAGAAACACAAAGATAGGAGAGAAGGCAGCAAGAAACACAGTGATGGTAGGAGAGAAGGCAACAAGAAACACAGTGATGATAGGAGAGAAGGCAGCAAGAAACACAGTGATGGTAGGAGAGAAGGCAGCAAGGAACACAAGAACCACAGTGATAGTAGGAGAGAAGGCAGCAAGAAACACAAGAACCACAGTGATAGTAGGAGAGAAGGCAGCAAGAAACACAAGAACCACAGTGATGGTAGGAGAGAAGGCAGCAAGGAACACAAGAACCACAGTGATAGTAGGAGAGAAGGCAGCAAGGAACACAGTGATGATAGGAGAGAAGGCGGCAAGAAACACAAGAACCACAGTGATGGCAGGAGAGAAGGTAGCAAGGAACACAGTGATGATAGGAGAGAAGGCGGCAAGAAACACAAGAACCACAGTGATAGTAGGAGAGAAGGCAGCAAGAAACACAAGAACCACAGTGATGGTAGAAGAGAAGGCAGCAAGGAACACAAGAAACACAGTGATAGTAGGAGAGAAGGCAGCAAGAAACAGTGATGATAGGAGAGAAGGCAGCAAGAAACACAAGAACCACAGTGATGGTAGGAGAGAAGGCAGCGAGGAACACGAGAACCACAGTGATAATAGGAGAGAAGGCAGCAAGGAACACAAGAACCACAGTGATGGTAGGAGAGAAGGCAGCAAGGAACACAAGAACCACAGTGATAGTAGGAGAGAAGGCAGCAAGAAACACAAGATCAACAGTGATAGTAGGAGAGAAGGCAGCAAGGAACACAAGAACCACAGTGATGGTAGGAGAGAAGGCAGCAAGGAACACGAGAACCACAGTGATAGTAGGAGAGAAGGCAGCAAGGAACACAAGAACCACAGTGATAGTAGGAGAGAAGGCAGCAAGGAACACAAGAACCACAGTGATAGTAGGAGAGAAGGCAGCAAGGAACACGAGAACCACAGTGATAGTAGGAGAGAAGGCAGCAAGGAACACAAGAACCACAGTGATGGTAGGAGAGAAGGCAGCAAGGAACACAAGAACCACAGTGATAATAGGAGAGAAGGCAGCAAGGAACACAAGAACCACAGTGATGGTAGGAGAGAAGGCAGCAAGGAACACAAGAACCACAGTGATGGTAGGAGAGAAGGCAGCAAGGAACACGAGAACCACAGTGATAGTAGGAGAGAAGGCAGCAAGGAACACAAGAACCACAGTGATAGTAGGAGAGAAGGCAGCAAGAAACACAAGATCAACAGTGATAGTAGAGAGAAGGCAGCAAGAACACAGTGATAATAGGAGAGAAGGCAGCAAGGAACACAAGAACCACAGTGATGGTAGGAGAGAAGGCAGCAAGGAACACAAGAACCACAGTGATGGTAGGAGAGAAGGCAGCAAGAACACGAGAACCACAGTGATAGTAGGAAGAAGGCAGCAAGGAACACAAGAACCACAGTGATAGTAGGAGAGAAGGCAGCAAGGAACACAAGAACCACAGTGATAGTAGGAGAGAAGGCAGCAAGAAACACAAGATCAACAGTGATAGTAGGAGAGAAGGCAGCAAGAAACACAGTGATGATAGGAGAGAAGGCAGCAAGGAACACAAGAACCACAGTGATAATAGGAGAGAAGGCAGCAAGGAACACAAGAACCACAGTGATGGTAGGAGAGAAGGCAGCAAGGAACACAAGAACCACAGTGATGGTAGGAGAGAAGGCAGCAAGGAACACGAGAACCACAGTGATAGTAGGAGAGAAGGCAGCAAGGAACACAAGAACCACAGTGATAGTAGGAGAGAAGGCAGCAAGAAACACAAGATCAACAGTGATAGTAGGAGAGAAGGCAGCAAGAAACACAGTGATAATAGGAGAGAAGGCAGCAAGGAACACAAGAACCACAGTGATAGTAGGAGAGAAGGCAGCAAGAAACACAAGATCAACAGTGATAGTAGGAGAGAAGGCAGCAAGAAACACAGTGATGATAGGAGAGAAGGCAGCAAGGAACACAAGAACCACAGTGATAATAGGAGAGAAGGCAGCAAGGAACACAAGAACCACAGTGATGGTAGGAGAGAAGGCAGCAAGGAACACAAGAACCACAGTGATGGTAGGAGAGAAGGCAGCAAGGAACACGAGAACCACAGTGATAGTAGGAGAGAAGGCAGCAAGGAACACAAGAACCACAGTGATAGTAGGAGAGAAGGCAGCAAGGAACACAAGAACCACAGTGATAGTAGGAGAGAAGGCAGCAAGAAACACAAGATCAACAGTGATAGTAGGAGAGAAGGCAGCAAGAAACACAGTGATGATAGGAGAGAAGGCAGCAAGAAACACAAGAACCACAGTGATGGTAGGAGAGAAGGCAGCAAGGAACACGAGAACCACAGTGATAATAGAAGAGAAGGCAGCAAGAAACACAAGAACCACAGTGATGGTAGGAGAGAAGGCAGCAAGAAACACAAGAACCACAGTGAATGCCACCGACTGCTTTATTACACTAACTTTGATTATATTTTCCCTACAGTGCTCCCCACTACACTTACTGACTCTGTCTCTTGCAAACTCCTAACCTAATAATAATAATAATAATAATAATAATAATAATAATAATAATAATAATAACGACTGATCAGGTCGCGCATCTTCAATACTTACACAGAGTTAATGAGTTGGGTCAGTGCTTGGGCTGCTACATCTAGCGATGGCAATCTTACCAGTAGCAAACAGACGAAATTAAAAGACAAACATGATGCCAGGGAGAGATTAATTTATTTTATGTTCAGCAAAGTAGATGACTAACATTCCTTTCATTAACTTGAGCTCGATGTGGTACTAGGGGCAAATCCACGTCGCTTGGGAGGACTGTATTACTTACAGCATATTCAGATTGCTATGTCGTGTACCCGGTAATCCTTTACTTGAATTATGCAACATGAAGTATGTAACTGGGGAGCTTCCCAAATCATGGACCAATAGCCTCATCATTCCCATTCCCAAGCCCAATCAGCAACATGCATTTCACCCAATATCTCTTACTAGCTGTTTGTGTGACATTTGAGATGATGATTCTAAATCGTCTTATGCACAAAATAAAAAAAAATTATGTCTCCCCGGTTGTATGGTTTTATGCATAGAAAATGATGCATCATTGCATAACCACCTTTCTCACCCTGCACACCGTCAGCTCCTACACTACTTGCCAGAATGGATGTAGAAGGATGACTTCTCCGATGGATTAGTGGCTACCTGTCCAACAGAAAGTCTTCTTTGTTGTTCCAGGGGCATAGAAGTGTCACTGAAAACTTTGAATTAGGAACCCCACAGTGATGTGTCCTCAGTCCCACCAAGTTCAATATGCTAATTAATGATTTACTAAATGCTATGCCTCTCAACCCAATTATATGATTAGTTTTGCTGATGATATAATGATTCACACTACTGGATTCTCCAACACACAAAACATCCTTAACCATGCATTAACCTCATGTCAGGACTTGGGGTTGATTATCTCTGCTGAGAAAATGAAGATTAACAGGCGTCCTCATCGACAGAGAAGCGCAGTCAGCAAGACCCAGTCGCATGCTGGGTCTCGGCTGCACTGCAACTCATTATTGTAATTACAAAATCTCAATGTAAACTTGCAAGGAAATAAAATTTGCATTTGTATTTGTATAGGTATCTAGGTTTTGAGGTCCCACTACTTGGACTTGTTGTAACAAGACTTTGTCGCCAATACAGTGAAAGCTGAGATATGGTGCTAATGTTAAAATTGTGAAAATTATGTATTTTGCTTACATTAAATTATTGGTTGATTATGCCGTGCCGCTACTTGTTCTTGTGTCAGACTGGAAGCTTGGAGGGCGGGATAAATTGCAGAACGAAGCAATAAGGATCATCCTAGGATGCCTTCGTAATTGCTAAAATTGTAAATATGCGGAAAGAACTTGATATCCCAAGCATCAGAGATCGTGTTACTGAAAGAAATATCCTCACTGAGGGTCAATATGCTCAGGCAAGCCCATTCAAACCCTGGCACAGAAGCCCTCCAAACTCTCCTCAGCACTGGCGAGCACTCCTCCAAATGGATCATTAAAAAATGAATCAGATACATGATCTATGTCAAGTAAGGCAACAGCGACACTTTCCCCGCTCACTGCAAAATTACCCCATTCCAAACACCATCCTCACCCCCCAAAAAAAAAAAACTTATTAAATCACAACCAAAGCTTTGCCTTGAAGCCAAGCGGAGTGCCTGAGTTGTATTGATGCCTTAGTCGCACAAAACACTCTTTCAAAAATTATTTATGCTGAAGGTTCTGTTCACCAATTTACTGATGCAGCTGGTAGTGCTGCTGTTGTCATACAGAGTGATGGCTCTCTTAAAAAAATTGGAGCACGCATCAATAACTGGGCCTCTACCCTTCAGACAGAACTGTTTTGCCATACACCTTGCACTCAGATGCATCCATGTATCAAAGGTTGACACTTTAATTGTAACTGATTCTTTATCATCCATAAATGTTCTTAACTTCTTAAGAGCATTTATGGCATGCTTGTATAAGAAGCCAGACACAGGTATGGTAGCATTGTGGAGAGTGGAGTAAGTATACACCTGTAAATTCCATCTCACATTGTCTTCAGATGCATGATAGAACTGATGAATTGGTAGTCATATGCCTTCAAAGAGCGAGTACATTACAATCTTGGTCTGTCGGTTAATAATTTGAGAACAATAACACGAAAAGAACTTCATTGACTTGATACTGGGGGAGATTGGCACCAGTCAATCCATATATCATCACTATCATGCAGGAAGAGCCACATATCTATGGTGCATCCAACAAAATAAGCAGACTATTGGATGTCACTACTACCAGGCTCCGGCTGGGTTGCAGGTATCTCTGGAAAGTTATATCACCACCACCAGATGTAGACCAAACTAAATGTAAACTTTGTCAGATGGACTAATGTCATACTTTGCGTCATTATGTGCTGGAATGCGATAAAATTAATGATTTCAAAGACAATTCACTGAGAAATGTTCAAGAAATGTCCTGACGCCAAATGACTTCGAAATGCGATAAATGACATGCCCATGCACTCTGCCCCAGGCCCAGACTCATGGAACTCCTTGCTCATCAAGAACTGCAAGAAGCCCCTATCCTGTGCTTTTAACATCCTATGGAGAGGGAGCATGGACACAGGGGTCGTCCCACAGCTTCTAAAAACTACAGACATAGCCCCACTCCACAAAGGGGGCAGTAAAGCAATAGCAAAAAACTACAGACCGATTGCGTTAACATCCTATTTCATAAAAATCTTTGAAAGGGTTCTAAAAAGCAAGATCGCCACCCATTTAGATACCCATCAGTTGCACAACCCAGGGCAACATGGGCTTAGAGCAGGTCGCTCCTGCTTGTCCCAACTACTGGACAACTATGACAAGGTCCTGGATGCCCTAGAAGACAAACAAAACGCAGACAGGCACCTAAAGTCAATACCTGACCAGCTGGGCTGTGGTTCATACGTCGGGTTGCGTGCGGCCAACAGTAACAGCCTGGTTGATCAGGCTCTGATCCACCATGAGGCCTGGTCACAGACCGGGCCGCGGGGGCGTTGACCCCCGAAACCCTCTCCAGGTCTCTAAGTAAGTTGACTACCGAAACCCCTTCAGGTATACAGTGGTTAGTAGAGCGTTAATCTCATACACTGAGGTCCGTGGTTCGATTTCCGGTACTGTTGGAAACATTGGGCATGTTTCCTTGAGACACCTACTGTCCCTGTTCACCTAGCAGTAAGTAGGTACCTGGGTGTTAGACGACTGGTGTGGGTTGCATCCTGGAGACAAACTTAACCTAAGTTGCCCGAAATACTCTGCATAACCAGGGGCTTTCTATATAGTATGTTACTAACTTACTAATGTCAGCTAGGTCTGTGTAAGTTGTATTATGTAGTTGTAGAAATAAAGATTATTATTATTATTATTATTATTATTACCAACCATTCTGGAAAAAATACCCTGACTTTGCGCACTTTGTTAAATTATAAGGTAATATTTTTGTGACTTATTTCATGTCAGCATAAATAACTCATTATGATTGTAACCAGATATAAATAAGTAAATAGTTCATTACCACTGTAACTTGTTGAGTTATCAGAACTTTGGGGCCCAGTCCCTGGACTCATTATGTACCTCTGTAATATTTTGACTACCTCCCACACCATGGGTATGGTATGGGGGAATTTCTTGACTAGTTAACATTTATGTAGGTATTACTGTAAGCTGATCCTCTCTATTTAATGTTCATGTAAACAACTCAGTTCACTTTATTCTCACTGCGCCTCCTTTTACTGTAACTGATTTTCCCACAGCTGAATTACTTATAAATTAGACACATATGCAACACTTGGGTATCTTTATTGAGGAAACGTTTCGCCACACAGTGGCTTCATCAGTCCAATACAAAGCAGAAAGATGTAAGGGGAGGAGGAGTTTGAGGTAATCAGTCCCTCGGCCTGGAGTCGATGTGTTCAGTCCATCAATTTTGTAGATACTACAGCATAGGGCGTAGTAGTGGCTTATATACTGTAGGCAGGTGAGACGAAGCAGGAGGCTGGGTCATAGTGGTACCATCCACTAGTCGAAGTAGGTCTTCGTCCAAAGGTTGGACAAGTGTTGAAGAATTCGTTTGTATCAAGATCCCAAGATGTTGCTGTGTCAGACAGGATGTAGATGAATGGTTCAGAGAACCGACAAGTTATAAATTAGACACATATGCAACACTTGGGTATCTTTATTGAGGAAACGTTTCGCCACACAGTGGCTTCATCAGTCCAATACAAAGCAGAAAGATGTA
The DNA here is from genome assembly GCA_009830355.1 of Cherax destructor. NCBI lineage: Eukaryota > Metazoa > Arthropoda > Malacostraca > Decapoda > Parastacidae > Cherax > Cherax destructor. The sequence continues at coordinate 614,714 of WNWK01000242.1, forward strand.
AGGAGAGGAGGAGTTTGAGGTAATCAGTCCCTCGGCCTGGAGTCGATACCTCAATAAAGATACCCAAGTGTTGCATATGTGTCTAATTTATAACTTGTCGGTTCTCTGAACCATTCATCTACATCCTGTCTGACACAGCAACATCTTGGGATCTTGATACAAACGAATTCTTTAACACTTGTCCAACCTTTGGACGAAGACCTACTTCGACTAGTGGATGGTACCACTATGACCCCGACTCCTCCTGCTTCGCCTCACCTGAATACAGCATATAAGCAACCTCTACGGCCTTGTGCTGCACTTCTAACAAGATTGATGGACTGAACACATAGACTCCAGGCCGAGGGACTGATTACCTCAAACTCCTCCTCTCCTTACATCTTTCTGCTTTGTATTGGACTGATGAAGTCACTGTGTGGCGAAACGTTTCCTCAATAAAGATACCCAAGTGTTGTATATGTGTCTAATTTATAACTTGTCGGTTCTCTGAACCATTCATGAATTACTTAGCTGCTTTAATTTTTAAGGTTATAATTATGACTGACATCTGCTGTAACTTACCTGGAGTTACCTGGAGAGGGTTTCAGGGATCAACGCCCCCGCGGCTCGGTCTGAGACCAGGCCTCATGGTGGATCAGGGTCTGATCAACCAGGCTGTTACTGCTGGCCGCACGCAAACTGACGTACGAACCACAGTCCGGTTGGTCAGGTACTGACTTTAGGTACCTGTCCAGTACCTTCTTGAAGACAGCCAGGGGTCTATTGGTAATCACCCTTATGTATGTTGGAAGGCAGTTGAACAGTATTGGGCCCCTGACACTTATTGTGTTGTCTCACTGTACTCGTGGCACCCCTGCTTTTCATTGGGGGAATGTTGCATCTCCTGCCGAGTCTTTTGCTTTCATAGGGTGATTTTTGTGTGCAAGTTTGGTACTAATCCCTCTAGGATTTTCTAAGTGTATATTATCATGTATCTCTCTCGCCTCCAGCTAGGCTTTAAATAATAAGATATATGTACCCCAATGGCAATAAGTCACCTCGTCTGACTTTTTGGGTTATCCTAGTTTATTAACACATGTTACTATATATGATAATTGAAGTCACATAAATTTGTGTAACTGTACCTATGTGTACCTGTACCTGAATAAACGTAATTAACAAAGATATTAAACTAATTGTAATAGAGTTGTGGATGAGTGGAACAAACTCCCGAGTACCGTCATAGAAGCTAAAACGTTGTGTAGTTTTAAAAATAGGTTAGATAAATACATGAGTGGGTGTGGGTGGATGTGAGTTGGACCTGACTAGCTTGTGCTACTAGGTCAGATGCTGTGCTCCATCCTTAAGTGAATGTGACCTGACCTGACTAGGTTGAGGCATTGGCTTAAGCCGGTAGGAGACTTGGACCTACCTCGCATGGGTCAGTAGGCCTACTGCAGTGTTACTTTGGTACGGCTGGAAAACATTAAGGACGTGTTTCCATAAGACACCTGCTGCCCCTGTTCACCCATCAGTTTAAAATAGGTACCTGGGTGTTAGTGGACTGGTGTGGGTCGCATCCTGGGACAAAACTGACCTAATTTGCCCGAAATGTTCTGCATAACAAGCGGCTTTCTATATAACAGTATGTCATTGATGTCAGCTAGGACTGTATACCTTGTACATGTACTTGTAGTAAATAAATATATTATTATTATTATTATTATTATTATTATTATTATTATTATTATTATTATTATTATTATTATTATTATATTAGTATTATGTACTTAACTTTACCTACAAAGTTAACAAATCATTTTCAACTGCCTCAAAATACCATTACTCACATTAGCCTCAGAACCCCATAAATAAATGCTCAAAGAACAATAACTTCGCTAAGTTAACTTATATTTCATAGATGTATATTGAATAATTAGTTCACCCTTATCAAACTATGTTTTTTATAGCATTACCTAATAGAATAACCCATTCTCTTGTACTCAATGTAACTCGTCTACTTACCATATGAACTGTTATTGCAATACAAATAATTTATTTGATTTGACTTGATCTGATTTGATAAATTGTAATGTACTACATATAGTAAATATATTATTTTGATCTATTATAAAACTGTAATGCTTCAAAATTGTAGAACTGTAATGCTTCAAAATGGTAATGTTCAAATTTCATTGTTTAAATACTCAATTGTACCTCATATTGTAAATTGTTTACTGTACTTTTTTACCATCTAATCTGTTATATATAACTCAGATCAACTTGAATGTATCAATAACTCTTGCATAAGGGATGAGCATGGAGAATATATTATAGCTAAATTTAAATCAAAAGACCTGCAAAAACCCCTCACAGTGATAAACATCTACAGATTACCACAGTCAAACATTCACCATTTTAGTGAAAAACTAGGTAACCTGATAACTGATGCACACATGAACAAAGACCATTTGCTGCTCACAGGAGACTTCAATATAAATCTCCTACATGACCAGGACCCACAAGTAACAGAATTCACAAACACTATGAGCAACTGCTTGTTACTACCAACAATATCAAAACCTACAAGAATCTCCGAGACTAGTACCTCATTACTAGACCACATCTGGACTAATACTATAGCCCCTCTAAAATCAGGCATCATCACAGACAACACCACAGACCACTATCCGACCTTTCTCATAACTAATCTTGGTAAATTGCCCCTAGATATTACAAAAGTTACCTTCAGACTACATAATGAGTCAGCTGTAAATAACTTTATAACAGCTATGATTAACATTGGCTGGCATAATGAGTTAGAAACATATACAGATACTAATGAATGCATCAAGAATTTCCTTAACAAAACCCACCACCTCTATAACAAACATTGCCCTAAAAAAACTAAACAGATCACAGCTAAGAGACTTAACAATCCCTGGCTAACACCCAGCATCCTTAAATCCATTAACAAAAGGCACCAATATGAAAAACAATACAGAAGGGGTCTAATAACCAGAGAACAATCCAAACGCTACTCATCAATCCTTACCAGCCTGATAAGGAGATAAAAAAAAATTGTATTATGAGAACAGACTCCAGAACATAAAAGGTGATATGAAAAAGACCTGGAAGACCCTATCTGCAATTCTAGGAAATAATAAGATAGCGAAAAACAACACCATCAAATTATCAAGAGCAGATGAACAACTACTCTCACCTACTGAGACAGCAAACATATGTTTTCAATCGGTTATATGAGACTGAGTCTCCGTGAGACGCTGTAAGCAATAACCACTATGTGTTCCAGTTATGTTACCTGGTTGTGTAATGTTTTATATGTTTCAATTCACTTCCATTCTTACATAATCTAATTCAGCAGTTTTCCCACACCAGTTATGATGAGTTGCACTGTAATTAAAATTATTTCTGTATATAAGTCACTAACATTGCAACATCAAAGCAACAAATGATCATTCGTACATGTACATAGTAATGCCAGATACGAAGATCATTATTTTACAGTTACAGCATAACTATAAAGTTGATGGTGTCATGCATGGTATCATGCACGGTATCATGCATGGTATCATGCATGGTATCATGCATGCTATCAGAAGAGATACAAATGATCACATATTATGAACAGTAAATACAGATACAAAATATAAATCAATACTCAAATACATAAGAAATACAAGGATCATGTTTTTTAATATAGTACCACTAATGATACGAAGATCAAGTTGTAATATGTATACAAACTTGCAGAAACCTTAACTCAAAATTAAAAACAATGAAACAAGAACAGAATAAAGAAATTAAAAACTACTGGCGTCTCCATGGTAGTCTGGAAGGATGGCAACTTATCACGTGATGTAAATGGTTTAGAAAAATAAAGTTGAAGAATAAGAAGGACGTATTATGTTGTGGCTGGGCGACGTTTCCAGCCTTCCTGGGAGGACATTTACACGTTTCCAGCCTTCCTGAGGACATTTACACGTTTCCAGCCTTCTTGGGAGGACATTTACACGTTTCCAGGCTTCCTGGGAGGACATTTACACGTTTCCAGCCTTCCTGGGAGGACATTTACACGTTTCCAGCCTTCCTGGGAGGACATTTACACGTTTCCAGCCTTCTTGGGAGGACATTTACACGGCGCATTTGTTTTGCTTGTTCTTCCCTGTAATCGCTTATAGTTGTACATATTTGTATCATAATACTTATTTTATTATAATATTTGGAGAGTGCTTGGTGGGGAGGCCATCAAGGTCACCTTCTAGTGTAAGGGAGATGTTGATGAGACAATATTGTTAGCAGAGTGAGAGTGAAGAACATGTTATAACACATTGTCTGAGACAATATTGTTAGCAGAGTGAGAGTGAAGAACATGTTATAACACATTGTCTGAGACAATATTGTTAGCAGAGTGAGAGTGAAGAACATGTTATAACACATTGTCTGAGACAATATTGTTAGCAGAGTGAGAGTGAAGAACATGTTATAACACATTGTCTGAGACAATATTGTTAGCAGAGTGAGAGTGAAGAACATGTTATAACACATTGTCTGAGACAATATTGTTAGCAGAGTGAGAGTGAAGAACATGTTATAACACATTGTCTGAGACAATATTGTTAGCAGAGTGAGAGTGAAGAACATGTTATAACACATTGTCTGAGACAATATTGTTAGCAGAGTGAGAGTGAAGAACATGTTATAACACATTGTCTGAGACAATATTGTTAGCAGAGTGAGATGAAGAACATGTTATAACACATTGTCTGAGACAATATTGTAGCAGAGTGAGAGTGAAGAACATGTTATAACACATTGTCTGAGACAATATTGTTAGCAGAGTGAGAGTGAAGAACATGTTATAACACATTGTCTGAGACAATATTGTTAGCAGAGTGAGAGTGAAGAACATGTTATAACACATTGTCTGAGACAATATTGTTAGCAGAGTGAGATTGAAGAACATGTTATAACACATTGTCTGAGACAATATTGTTAGCAGAGTGAGATTGAAGAACATGTTATAACACATTGTCTGAGACAATATTGTTAGCAGAGTGAGATTGAAGAACATGTTATAACACATTGTCTGAGACAATATTGTTAGCAGAGTGAGATGAAAAACATTTATAACACATTGTCTGAGACAATATTGTTAGCAGAGTGAGAGTGAAGAACATGTTATAACACATTGTCTGAGACAATATTGTTAGCAGAGTGAAGTGAAGAACATGTTATAACACATTGTCTGAGACAATATTGTTAGCAGAGTGAGAGTGAAGAACATGTTATAACACATTGTCTGAGACAATATTGTTAGCAGAGTGAGAGTGAAGAACATGTTATAACACATTGTCTGAGACAATATTGTTAGCAGAGTGAGAGTGAAGAACATGTTATAACACATTGTCTGAGACAATATTGTTAGCAGAGTGAGATGAAGAACATGTTATAACACATTGTCTGAGACAATATTGTTAGCAGAGTGAGAGTGAAGAACATGTTATAAACATTGTCTGAGACAATATTGTTAGCAGAGTGAGAGTGAAGAACATGTTATAACACATTGTCTGAGACAATATTGTTACAGAGTGAAGTGAAGAACATGTTATAACACATTGTCTGAGACAATATGTTAGCAGAGTGAGAGTGAAGAACATGTTATAACACATTGTCTGAGACAATATTGTTAGCAGAGTGAGAGTGAAGAACATGTTATAACACATTGTCTGAGACAATATGTTAGCAGAGTGAGAGTAAGAACATGTTATAACACATTGTCTGAGACAATAATGTTAGCAGAGTGAGAGTGAAGAACATGTTATAACACATTGTCTGAGACAATATTGTTAGCAGAGTGAGATTGAAGAACATGTTATAACACATTGTCTGAGACAATATTGTTAGCAGAGTGAGATTGAAGAACATGTTATAACACATTGTCTGAGACAATATTGTTAGCAGAGTGAGATTGGAGAACATTTTATAACACATTGTCTGAGACAATATTGTTACAGAGTGAGATGAAGAACATGTTATAACACATTGTCTGAGACAATATTGTTAGCAGAGTGAGAGTGAAGAACATATTATAACACATTGTCTGAGACAATATTGTTAGCAGAGTGAGAGTGAAGAACATGTTATAACACATTGTCTGAGACAATATTGTTAGCAGAGTGAGATTGAAGAACATGTTATAACACATTGTCTGAGACAATATTGTTAGCAGAGTGAGAGTGAAGAACATGTTATAACACATTGTCTGAGACAATATTGTTAGCAGAGTGAGAGTGAAGAACATGTTATAACACATTGTCTGAGACAATAATGTTAGCAGAGTGAAGTGAAGAACATGTTATAACACATTGTCTGAGACAATATTGCTAGCAGAGTGAGAGTGAAGAACATGTTATAACACATTGTCTGAGACAATATTGTTAGCAGGTGAGAGTGAAGAACATGTTATAACACATTGTCTGAGACAATATTGTTAGCAGAGTGAGAGTGAAGAACATGTTATAACACATTGTCTGAGACAATATTGTTAGCAGAGTGAGAGTGAAGAACATGTTATAACACATTGTCTGAGACAATATTGTTAGCAGAGTGAGAGTGAAGAACATGTTATAACTTACATTGTCTGAGACAATAATTGTAGCAGAGTGAGAGTGAAGAACATGTTATAACACATTGTCTGAGACAATATTGTTAGAGTGAGAGTGAAGAACATGTTATAACACATTGTCTGAGACAATAATGCTAGCAGAGTGAGAGTGAAGAACATGTTATAACACATTGTCTGAGACAATACTGGTGGTAGAGTGAGAGTGAAGAACATGTTATAACACATTGTCTGAGACAATAATGCTAGCAGAGTGAGAGTGAAGAACATGTTATAACACATTGTCTGAGACAATACTGGTGGTAGAGTGAGAGTGAAGAACATGTTATTACACATTGTCAAAGAATGTCAACACTGACAAAGTCAACAAATAATAAAGATCAACACAGATCTCATAAAAAGTTTTTTTGCCAACTGTGTAATTTCTTTCCACCTATCATAGTCAATTAACATTCTTAACATTGTTCAATTATTCAATAATCATTTTTATTGCCTGAGGAAATAGAACAACCTGATTTTCATTACTTCTTCATGTTCCTCTTAATGTTTCTAAAAGACTGTTATTTACGGACACTTATTTGGCTCCACTTAAGGTACAAGCGAGTATTACCTCTCTTCAATCTCACCAAGTCCAACATCTGAAATATAATTGATGATAACAATTTGTTCTCTATTTTATGTCTAGCGATTGTATAAAAAATCGTTTCAGAATCAGTGCCAGAAAAAAGTACTGAGACTCTTGGCTCTAAGTGCTAAATAAAGTTGTTTATCCTTACTTTAAGAGCAAAGATAAATATAAAATGACTATTACTTATTATCCAATGATTTTTATAACAGAGAAACGACAAATTACGACATAAGATTTAATTGTCTAAAATAAAGTAATTCAGAGTTATGGTCGCAACCCCGAGTACACCTTCACTGTAGTACACATTACACCTTCACTGTGCATTAAAAACATACACTTCACTGTAGTACATTACACCTTATGTAGTACACATTACACCTTCACCTGTAGTACACATTACACCTTCACTGTAAATACCACATTACACCTTCACCTGTAGTACACATTACACCTTCACTGTAGTACATTACACCTTCACTGTGTACCACTTCATTCACTGTAGTACACATTACACCTTCACTGTAGTACACATTACACCTTCACATGTAGTACACATTACACCTTCACTGTAGTACACATTACACCTTCACTGTAGTACACATTACACCTTCACTGTAGTACACATTACACCTTCACTGTAGTACACATTACACCTTCACATGTAGTACACATTACACCTTCACATGTAGTACACATTACACCTTCACTGTAGTACACATTACACCTTCACTGTAGTACATTACACCTTCACTGTGTAGTACAGCATTACACCTTCACATGTAGTACACATTACACCTTCACATGTAGTACACATTACACCTTCACTGTAGTACACATTACACCTTCACTGTAGTACACATTACACCTTCACATGTAGTACACATTACACCTTCACATGTAGTACACATTACACCTTCACTTGTAGTACACATTACACCTTCACTGTAGTACACATTACACCTTCACATGTAGTACACATTACACCTTCACATGTAGTACACATTACACCTTCACTGTAGTACACATTACACCTTCACTGTAGTACACATTACACCTTCACTGTAGTACACATTACACCTTCACTGTAGTACACATTACACCTTCACTGTAGTACACATTACACTTTCACATGTAGTACACATTACACCTTCACATGTAGTACACATTACACCTTCACTGTATACACATTCACACCTTCACCTGTAGTACACATTACACCTTCACCCTGTAGTACACATTACACCTTCACTGTAGTACACATTACACCTTCACATGTAGTACACATTACACCTTCACATGTAGTCACATTACACCTTCACATGTAGTACACATTACACCTTCATGACATTTCACTGAGTCACATATACATGTGCACATTACACCTTCACATGTAGTACACATTACACCTTCACATGTAGTACACATTACACCTTCACATGTAGTACACATTACACCTTCACATGTAGTACACATTACATCTTCACATGTAGTACACATTACACCTTCTCATGTAGTACATATTACACCTTCATATGTAGTACACATTACACCTTCACTGGGTAGTACATATTACAACTTCACTGTAGTACACATTACACCTTCACTTGTAGTACACATTACACCTTCACATGTAGTACACATTACACGTTCACTGTAGTACACATTACACCTTCACATGTAGTACACATTACACCTTCACATGTAGTACACATTACACCTTCACATGTAGTACACATTACACCTTCACTGTAGTACACATTACACCTTCACATGTAGTACACATTACACCTTCACCTGTAGTACACATTACACTTTCACTGTAGTATACATTACACCTTCACATGTAGTACACATTACACCTACACTGGGTAGTACATATTACACCTTCACTGTAGTACACATTACACCTTCACCTGTAGTACACATTACACCTTCACATGTAGTACACATTACACCTTCACCTGTAGTACACATTACACCTTCACTGTAGTACACATTACACCTTCACATGTAGTACACATTACACTTTCACATTACACTTTTGCTTCAAACGGTCTATCTGTTTGATAACAATTTAGTATCACAGTCACTAGCGAAATTGTTATCAAACAGATAGACCGTTTGAAGCAAAATAAATCGCCAGGCCCTGATGAGCTTTTTTCAAGGGTTCTTAAGGAATGCAAAATTGAACTCTGTGAACCCTTAACTAACATTTTTAACCTATCTCTTCAAACAGGTGTAGTGTCTGATACGTGGAAGATGGCTAATGTAATTCCTATTTTTAAAGCAGGGGACAAGTCGTTACCATCAAATTACCGCCCAATAAGTCTAACATCAATTGTAGGCAAATTATTAGAGTCGATTATAGCTGATAACATAAGAAGCCATCTCGATAGGCATAATTTGATTAATGATACTCAACATGGATTCACCAGGGGCCGTTCCTGCCTAACTAATTTATTAACTTTTTCAGTAAGGCTTTTGAGGCAGTTGATCATGATAAAGAATTCGATATTGTTTATTTGGATTTTAGTAAGGCTTTTGATAGAGTACCACATCAGAGACTGTTAAAGAAAGTGGCTGCTCACGGCATTGGGGGAAAAGTGTTTTCATGGATCGAGTCATGGCTCACCAATAGGAAGCAGAGGGTGTGCATTAATGGGGTTAAATCTGAGTGGGGATCTGTAACAAGTGGTGTTCCACAGGGATCGGTTTTGGGCCCGTTGTTGTTTATAATATATATAAATGACCTTGATGAGGGAATTTCTAGTGATATGAGCAAATTCGCTGATGACACGAAGATAGGTAGGATAATCGATTCAGACGTAGATGTCAGTGAACTACAGGAGGATTTAGACAAACTCAATTCCTGGTCAGAAAAATGGCAGATGCAATTCAATGTAGATAAATGCAAAGTTCTAAAGCTCGGGAGTGTCCATAACCCAGGCACTTATAAGTTAAATAACGTAGAACTTAGCCATACAGATTGCGAGAAGGACTTGGGGGTGATGGTAAGCAGCAACCTTAAACCAAGACAGCAATGCCTAAGCGTACGTAATAAGGCAAATAGATTACTGGGATTTATATCAAGAAGTGTTAGCAACAGAAGTCCAGAGGTTATATTACAGCTTTATACATCATTAGTAAGGCCTCACCTAGATTACGCAGCTCAGTTCTGGTCTCCATATTACAGAATGGACATAAATTCGTTAGAAAACATTCAGCGTAGAATGACTAAATTAATACATAGCATTAGAAATCTTCCTTACGAAGAAAGATTGAAGACCCTTAAATTACATTCACTTGTAAGACGTAGAATGAGGGGAGACATGATCGAGGTATACAAGTGGAAAATAGGTATTAACAAAGGGGATATAAATAAGGTCTTGAGGGTATCTCTCCAAGAGAGAACCCGCAATAATGGATTCAAGTTAGATAAGTTTACATAAGAACATAAGAACATAAGAAAGGAGGAACACTGCAGCAGGCCTGTTGGCCCATACTAGGCAGGTCCTTCACAATCCATCCCACTAACAGAATAATTGCCCAACCTAATTTTCAATTCTGCCCAAGAAATAAGCTTTGAAGATTCTATTAACTCAAGTGCGAGTCCCACTCAAATCCAACCCCTCTCACTCATGAATTTATCCAACCTAAATTTAAAACTACCCAAGGTCCTTGCTTCAATAACCCTACTAGGCAGACTGTTCCACTCATCAACTACCCTATTTCCAAACCAATACTTTCCTATATCCTTTCTAAATCTAAACTTATCTAACTTGAATCCATTATTGCGGGTTCTCTCTTGGAGAGATATCCTCAAGACCTTATTTATATCCCCTTTGTTAATACCCATTTTCCACTTGTATACCTCGATCATGTCTCCCCTCATTCTACGTCTTACAAGTGAATGTAATTTTAGGGTCTTCAATCTTCCTTCGTAAGGAAGATTTCTAATGCTATGTATTAATTTAGTCATTCTACGCTGAATGTTTTCTAACGAATTTATGTCCATTCTATAATATGGAGACCAAAACTGGGCTGCGTAATCTAGGTGAGGCCTTACTAATGATGTATAAAGCTGTAATATAACCTCTGGACTTCTGTTGCTAACACTTCTTGATATAAATCCCAGTAATCTATTTGCCTTATTCGTACGCTTAGGCATTGCTGTCTTGGTTTTTAAAGGGTTTCTGCTTACCATCACCCCCCAAATCCTTCTCGCAATCTGTAT
>WNWK01000243.1:0-82500 GCA_009830355.1 Cherax destructor
AAAAGTAGGATTTTCTACAGAAAACTAGGATATACCAGACCACGGAACTGGTACTTGTGAGATCAGGACTTGAGGAGTCTTGTGTTATCTGTTTAAACAATGATTGTCAGACTGGGCATCTCACAAGTTCCCACAGCGTTACTACGATTGTGTGAGTCAGGTTTGTGAACAGGTGTCCCGTAGCACGATTGCTAGTGCACTCAGCTCACACATTGAGGTCCGTGGTTTGGTCCCCGGTATGGGTGGAAACATTAGGACGTGTTTCCTTCAGACACCTGCTGTGTGTTCACCTATCGGTTAAATAGGTACCTGGGTGTTAGTCGATTGGTGTGGATCGCATCCTGGAGACAAAATTAACCTAATTTGCCCGAAATGCCCTGCATAACAACGAATTTTCTATATAATATTATGCCATTGATGTCATCTAGGCCTGTATACCTTGTACATATATGTACTTGCAGAAATAAAGATTATTATTATTATTATTATTATTATTATTATTATTATTATTATTATTATTATTAACAGGTTGCATGCTGTCTTAATGATCCTCATGTAATCGATAGGTTTTAAACCCAATAAGCCAACAAACCGTCATTGTGTGGTGATGCTATTTACATGGGGTGAACACCTAGCTCTGATAAGCCTCATACATAATTTTAAACTTTTACAGTGGTTATTATAGCATATTATATAGAACTGAAGCTAAGATTCTTCTCTTAACTATCCTAGGATAACCCAGTAAATAAAACGGTGTGATCTAACCAATTAAAGGATCATCTGATTAAGACTTGTATCAGGAGACACTTGTCCTGTTTTCTCACGAACAAAACACTAACACAATATAAGATAATTGTAGAGTTTATAAATTATAGATTTACGAGCCCTATTTTAATCGCCGTAGTTACCCCTTGCAACTTTCCTGTCAAAGAAAACTTAAACAATTTAGTGAATAACTATGTTGCTTTTAAATATTTCTACTGTTGAGAAAGCAAAACAAACAAACAAACAAACAAACAAATTTTATTTCATTGCAGGTTACATGGGTATTGGAAGTTACAATGTAAATTGAGTGCAAGGAGAGCCACTGACATGCCATGGCATTAGGGGCAGCTTATTCTAGTCCTTAAAAACTAGGTACTTAATATTAGAGAAATTTATTGAGTTTATTCTAGTTAAAAATTATTTTCAAAATTACAATATGATGAAATTTTACTGTTTAAATTATTATATAATGATATTAGATCTTAGATTGTTACAGGTGTTAAGATTCTTGAATGATAATATGGAATTGAGATTATCTTAAGGAAAATAACATTGAGCATTTTTGACATTAACTTATAATATGAGTAGGGGGTAACATAATAGTAACATATTATTAAAAATTGAGATTATCGTATAGGAAAGTAACAATGAGCATTTTTCAAAGTAGTTTATAGCATGATCATTTAGGTTTGGGTGAGTAGGTGGTTTTTGAGTTGAGTCTTAAATTGATTTTCAGACAAGATTATCTTAATATTTACTGGTAATGAATTCCAGATTCTGGGGCCCTTTATGTGCATAGAATTTTTACATAGGTTGATATGAACACGGGGTATATCAAAAAGTGATCTGTGTCGTGTGTTGTGGTCATGGGTCCTATTAAAGTTGGTGAGGAGAGTTTTGAGCAGAGGGTTTATATTAGAGTGTAAAGTTTTATATATGTAGTAGGCACAAGAGTAAGTATGAATGTTCTTTACGGTGAGTAGTTTGAGACTTTTGAATATTGGTGGAGTATGCTGTCTAGAGTGGGAATTTGTTATCATTCTGACTGCGGCCTTTTGTTGTGTTATGAGTGGTCTAAGGTGATTTAACGTTGTTGATCCCCATGCACAGATTCCATAGGTGAGATACGGGTAGATAAGTGAATGATAGAGTGCAAGGAGAGCTGATTGAGGTACATAATAGCGTATCTTTGATAATATGCCTACTGTCTTCGAGATTTTCTTGGAAATTTGTTGTATATGTGTTTGGAATTTAAGGCTGCTGTCAAGGTGGATTCCTAGGAATTTTCCTCTGTGAGTCTTGTGATGGGTGTACCATTAAGTGTTATGTTAAGTGGAACATTTGTGACTTTGCTTCCAAACTGTATGAAGTAGGTCTTGTCAGTATTGAGAGTAAGCTTGTTAGTCGTCATCCATGTTGATATTTTCTGTAATTCGGCATTAACAGTGTTGGCCAGTATAACTGGATTTGGGTGAGAGAAGACATATGTTGTGTCATCTGCAAATAAAATGGGTTTGAGTAGTTGTGATGCATTCGGTAGGTCATTTATGTAAATGAGGAATAGGAGTGGCCCCAGGACACTTCCTTGAGGGACTCCGATTGTAATTGGTTGTGTGGAAGAGTTCTCTCCATTTGTGTACACGTATTGGCTTCTGTTGGTGAGGTATGATTTTAGGTAGTTGAGTGGGTGCCCCTTATACCATAGTGTGCTAATTTTGTGAGCAATAAATCATGGTCGACTGTATCAAAAGCTTTGCGGAGATCAATGAAGATTCCCAGTGGGACTTCTTTTTCTCAAGTGCTGTATATATTAACTCCAACATGTGTGTAATAGCATCGTTTGTGCTCTTGTTTGTCCTGAATCCAAATTGACAGGGGTTGAGTACATTGTGTGAGACGAGGTAGGAATAGATTTGTCTATGAATTAATTTTTCGAAGATTTTAGAAAGCAATGGTAAATTAGAAATTGGTCTATAATTATTCAGGTCTGTTTGATCACCTCCTTTGTGGATCGGGGTGACCCTAGCTATTTTGAGAATTGATGGAAAGGTAGAGGCTTCAATGGATTTATTGAATAGTGTTGCTATGATTGGTGACAGTACCTGTGAAGCTTTTTTGTACATAAAAGTTGGTAGGCTGTTTATGTCTCCTGCCTTGTTTTTAAGGGTGTTGATTATGAGCGAGACTTCAATTGGGTTGGTAGGAGCTAGGAATAGCGTATTAGGGTAGGTGTTTGTGAGGTAGTCTGTTGGACGGGTGTTTGAGCTTGGGATTAGTAAGTAAGTAAGTTTATTCAGGTATACACAAATACATTCACATAGATTATCATACATAGCAGCATATGTGTAGAGAACCTAGGATAACCCAAAAAAGTCAGACAGAGTGACTTATTTCCATTGGGGTCCTTTTAAAGACTGAAGACAAACCATGAAAGCCAAACAGTTTGGCTTGTTTACATCGGAGTCCATTGGTCCAGTGCCTCAGGATGCAACCCACAGTAGTCGGCTAACACAGGTACCTATTTACTCATAGGTGAACAGGGAAGAAAATTTCGTTCTGATTGTTAATCCTGAGAGTTAGTAACTGAGGTTAGCCCAATACGATCAGGATGTCATCGAGAACTGTCAGCCAAATTTTCATTGAGGCCTTTCAGTCCTCTCCCAGGATGCTACCCACACCGGTCGCTCAATACCAAGATACCTACACATACGTTACTATGTATGTGTAGGTACCTGTACCTAAATAAACTTATTTACTTACTACTTACAGATAAGTGAAGGAAGTTTATTCAGTTACACTTGCACAGTCTTTGGATAATTACAATTGTTTTACATAATATGTGTGTAAATTACATAGGATTACCGAAACATTTCTGTGACGTTTTCCGCCGAGGTCTATGGCAGGTGTAAGGATACATCCCCAACGTTTCCACTCGTGCAGGGAATCGAACCTTGGTCCCTCAGTGTGCGAGACAATAAGTGTAAGAACATATGGCCAATATATCCACTTGCTTCGTAATCTAACCCAGGTCCATTGGTTGTGAGCATAATTAACTACCATTGACCATTTTGTTCAATGAATAAAATCGTATTTAATAAAAATTAGTCTATTATAATGGTTCAGATTTTTATATTCATCAGTACCGCTTTATTTAGATTGCATTACATCAGTTCCTAAAGTTTATACACTCCAAGCAGTGTGTATCTCTCATTGTAAGTACGCTGAGTGATGTGTATCTCACTCCATATACACCGATGTATATCTTTCCTTGTCCATTATTCTAAAAATGTGTATTTATCAGTGTATAGACAACGATAAGTACTCACCTAATTGTACTCACCTAATTGTGGTTGCAGGGGTCGAGACTCAGCTCCTGGCCCCGCCTCTTCGCTGTCCGCTACTGGGTCTCTGCTCTCCCTGCTCAATGAGCTTTATCATACCTCGTCTTAAAACTATGTATGGTTCCTGCCTCCACTATATCTTTCTCTAGACTATTCCACTTCCTGACTACTCTGTGGCTGAAGAAATGCTTCCTAACATCCCTTTGACTCATCTGAGTCTTCAGCTTCCAGTTGTGTCCCCTTGTTTCTGTGTTCCCTCTCTGGAACATCCTGTCCCTGTCTACCTTGTCGATTCCCCGCAGTATTTTGTATGTCGTTATCATGTCTCCTCTGACCCTTCTTTCCTCCAGTGTTGTTAGTCCTATTTCCCTCAACCTTTCTTCATAGGACAGACCCCTGAGTTGTGGAACTAGCCTTGTCGCAAACCTTTGCACTTTCTCTAGTTTCTTTACGTGCTTGACCAGGTGTGGGTTCCAGACTGGTGCTGCATATTCTAGTATGGGCCTGACGTACACGGTGTACAGTGTCTTGAACGATTCCTTGTTTAGGTAACGGAACGCTAATCTTAGGTTTGCCAGTCGCCCATATGCTGCCGCAGTTATCTGGTTGATGTGTGCCTCCGGAGACGTACTTGGCGTTATACTCACCCCAAGGTCTTTCTCCTTTGCCGAGGTTTGTAGCCCTTGTCCACCTAGCCTGTACTCTGTCAGCGGTCTTCTTTGTCCTTCTCCGATCTTCATGACTTTGCATTTGGTGGGATTGAATTCAAGAAGCCAGTTGCTAGACCAGATGTCAAGCTTGTCCAGGTCTGTTTGAAGTCCTGCTTGGTCCTCTTCCGATGTGATTCTCCTCATTAATTTCACATCATCTGCGAACAGAGACACTTCTGAGTCTATCCCATCCGTCATGTCGTTTACATATACCAAGAATAACACTGGTCCTAGGACTGACCCCTGCGGTACGCCGCTCATCACAGGCGCCCACTGTGATACCTCATCACGCACCATGACCCGTTGCTGCCTCCCTGTGAGGTATTCCCTGATCCATTCCAGTGCCCTTCCTGTTATACATGCTTGTTCTTCCAACTTCTTTACTAATCTCATGTGAGGAACTGTGTCGAAGGCCTTCCTGCAGTCCAGGAAAATGCAATCAACTGACCCTTCTCTCTCTTGCCTTACCTCTGTTACTTTATCATAGAACTCTAGGAGATTTGTTACACAGGATTTGCCTTCCCGGAATCCGTGCTGTGTGTATATATCAATGTACATTCATCGAGAACTGTATATACACAGAACTTTGTACCTCTCAGTGTATATACATCTATAGCTGTGTATGCATATACACCGCAAGCTATGTATCTCACTACAATTATGTCTCTCAGTGTATATACACTAAGAGCTGTGTATCTCTGTATACACACCGGGATCTGTGTACTTCTCGGTGTTTGATCTCTAACAGCCACTTGCAAGATCATTCAAACAAATTTATTGCACTTCCCGACACAAACAAATGCTATTTGTTTGTCTGACCAGTCAGACAATTGATGCTAGCAGCATGCATGAAAACACCACAGCCCAACTGACTGGAGGAACATAAATAATAATTTCAACTCTGATACTAGCAGAAATCTAGAAAAAAAACACAGTTTGTCTGCATTGCCTTTCCTGTGTTTATAAGCATCGCCCTAAACATTAATGTATGTTCCGTATTCATAGCAAAAACTGGAAAATTGCCCCCGAAATTAGTATGCAATTATATATAATTTGAAGGCGAGTGAGTTTCTCACATAATTAAAAGTAATTTAGAGGAAAACTATGAAAAATCAAGCGTCGCTATATTTGCCACTCTGATATAAAAAAATAAGTATATGCAGAATAAACCTTTATTTACAGAAGACGAATTGCTATGAGTTTTATCAAGTCAGTGATAAAGCTTTAGTTAAGCGAAACGTAGTATATACATAAAGATTTTCTCAGCATATGATGTTTTTTTTCATATTCGTCGGCAGTGTTGCCATCCAACACATGCTACGCTGTTGACATTATCATCTACACTTTTATTTCTTAATCACAAGAAGATGGGGTTCCCATAATTACTGTTTCATATAGCTGCATAATTTACGGAAACAAAACATACACACTCGCACTCACACCCTAACTTCCTATTTATAAAAACCTACTTTACACCAAACAGGACGGAAAGAAAATCAATGTTGAATTCTAAGTGCCCTTAAAACTATGTTGGATGTTGTACCCGTTTAGTGCTAGCAGAGGAGCGTGGTAGGAAAAAAAATAATTCGATGAGGGAGGGAGAGACACCTAGGGAAGAGATAGAAGGTATCATGGGAATCTATTTTTTCGATCCTGGTTTCCATCCTTTTAAAGAGGCCTGGTCACAGACCGGGCCGCGGGGGCGTTGACCTCTGGAATTCTCTCCAGGTAAACTCCAGATGGGATTAGACCCAAGTTGAGCACAAAGGAGAGTACGAAGAGTGAGATTAATGAGTTGATCTCCTCACAGGACAGCTCTAATTTGTTCAGTGGTATGTTGGCTCAAGAATATTAGTGAGAGGACCTAGATCATCTTCTCACTATTTGATAGTTCTGATGCTCTCTAGCAGGGCCCGTGCAGCGGCTGCCACAGTGGTATCATCTTGGTAACAGAAGATGATCTCACTAGTCAGGTCCTCTATGACTTCTTCAGCTGGCTTGGCAGAAAAAACAAGGAGCAAGAGAGTCAACCTGCAGGACACCATTTTATGAATAGATTTCACGTTCTCCAAAGAGAAATTTCGGGCCGGATTTGAAGCTTAAATGGATACAGAGATGGGATATTGGTATGAACAGCTCTGACTTTATATATATATGTATATATATATATATATATATATATATATATATATATATATATATATATATATATATATATATATATATATATATATATATATATATATATATATATATATTGTGTGTGTGCTGCTCTCGGAAAAATGGTCTAAATTCACCATATATGTTCCCAGGCTAAGTATAATTATGAGCCCTAAATCGCTATGCCGTAATAATATAAATCAAGGTTCTCGTCTTCTCACTAAGGTCTGTCCATAACACGCCGGAAATTTAAGTGAATTCCATATATGCCCACCACCAACCTTTTTTGTGTTGAAAGTTCGTTGTTTCTGACCTGCTCGGCCACCTTGGGCTGACTCGCCCTCCAGTACCTCTAGGCTAGGTTAAATTTTTTGGTTATAAACTTTCAGGATTTTTACAGGCCAAAAGTAGGCCAGTGTCACTAATTACTCTCGTAATTCACCCAATCGTGATATAATGGAGATTTAGATTAGATTTTAGCGCTGAAGCGGCAATGCGCAATAACATAGGGATATACAATAGGCCTGGAAAGTAGGCGCCGAAAGAGTTGACAAAAGTACATTATAAATTTATATCTCTAATTTTCTTATCTATTGAAAGCAAATTTAAGATCTTTGCTTAATATGTAACGAAGTGAATTCTTAGAATTAACAAGCAATTGAAGTTAACCTTTCCTTCCTCAGATCATCTTTAATTGCCTCCCATTCTGGAGGCATAACCCTTACGGGTTTTCCGAGAACGAATGAATATAATCCAGTTATCCATCCCTGTAACTGGGGTCATCAAGTTAGAACCAAGAAAGGAGAGGGCAGCAAATCTAACACCTGTTACCCCTGTTTACCTAGCAGTAAATAGGTGTTCAGGAATTAGTCAATGGGTGATGTTGTCACCCTGATTACCACAGTGTCCCGCCTCTACTCGCGAGTTGAACCCGGGTCCTCCTGTTCTGAGGCAAGAGCTCTACTTCTCGCCTACAGGCCAATTAGCAAGACGCATGTGTAACATTTGGTATCTTTATTGAGAGAACGTTTCGCCTGCGCAGCAGACTTCTTCAGTCAAATACAGGCGATTATAACACTGGAAACAGTAGAAGAGAAGAGGTGATTTTAGTTGACTGAAGGTAGTCGGTGCCACAGGTGGTCAGTCCCTTAGAATTTGGCTGTTCCCTCAGAAAGTGTTCGGTCCGTCAGAAGGTGGTCAGTCCCTGGGAGAGTGATCGTAAGTCATGGCATAATAGCTTCCACATATTTTCCTATATAATTATGTAGCGTTGAAGAGAGTGGTGTTGTGTCTCAGAGAAGCGACTTGTTGGCTTGCACGAGGGTGGAATGAGCATGCAGGTGACTAGGCACATTACACTATTATTGAGTGGGATTTGCAGCCACAGCACCGCAGCCAACCACACCACCACAAACACACTACTGCTACTACCAAACTACCACAACAACCACGCTACCACTGTCACCACCATTACCAGGCTGTGACCACTACCATATCTCCACTCCCATCCCATCACTACGCTTCTCTCATTACTTCACTGAATTGCTTAACATAATGTTACATCGTCTACGGAATACAAGGTGAGTGATTCAAGGAAGAGAAGGATGGCTGTAATTCCTTAGATCAAGAACCCCTCAGTAACACAGAAGATATCCCCTTACCCTATAATAATAATACTTTAATAATAATAATAATACTTTATTTAGACATGGTACAATGATACATGGTTGAGTAGACAAGATACATAAGTATTAATGAGATGTACATGCCAAAAGCCCCTAATATGCTGTGCATTGAAGGATAATGTTTATCTAATTGAAGTTTAATGTACATTCTGAATTGGACTTGCTATATATATGTGTGTGTGTGTGTGTGTGTGTGTGTGTGTGTGTGTGTGTGTGTGTGTGTGTGTGTGTGTGTGTGTGTGTGTGTGTGTGTGTGTGTGTGTGTGTGTGTGTGTGTGTGTGTGTGTGTGTGTGTGTGTGTGTGTGTGTGTGTGTGTGTGTGTGTGTGTGTGTGTGTGTTCAGCCTATATGTTATCCGTTATATAGCGTTGACTAACCAAATATATTCCGTCATCAGCATTTTCCGAGGAGGGTGCCGAGTGCTTAACTCTGAATTTTCAGTCTGTTTTGAAGGTAATGTAAACCCATCCATATTGGCTGTCATTGACGAAACGGTGTGAGTATCATCGTGAATAACTGTCTAGATGTTGAGAGGAGTGTATGAAGAAGTACCTGAGGGTGTTACTTTGTAGAGAATTGTGTAAAATGACGAAATTAGTGGCAACTGAAATTTTTTTAAAAGGGGTTAGGGGCGTCTGGTTGTCTCCGGGCGGAAAGTTGCCACTGAGCCAATTTTTTCTGCCTCGTACATTAAACACAATTGAAATTTCTCTATTACTTCCTTTTCCTGTTCTTTGGCTGACACTTCCTGCCTATGGCGCACCATTTTCTCTATTGGGCTGCATAGTTGGCCGCTCACATGCGACGCTCCAGGTGATATATATCCCCAGAGAAACACTTGGAAATGACGATATTTAGGAGTAACCTTGAAATAACATATTAATGTCTCTGATACACTGGCAGCTCTCAGCCCACACTACCAACCTTTCCTTATTCTCTCCAGCTATTTATTGTTGGTGTTATTATTGTTGTTATTTAATTTTGCTTCGTTTTCGTTTCTTTCTGCGTTTTTTTTTTTTTTTTTTTTTTGAGGAGTACTGAAGTTCTGGCATATTGGTGGAGGGGAAGTTTTTTTTTTTTTTTTACTATGGTCAACTGGGTGAGTTTGGTGAGGTGAACCTTATATGGTAGGTTAGTTGCCTCTTTCTCTTGTATCCTACTGGGGATTTTCCGCCCCTCCACTCCCCTTTTCTCTCTCTCTCTCTCTCTCTCTCTCTCTCTCTCTCTCTCTCTCTCTCTCTCTCTCTCCTGTCACATCACTTGCACTCGTTACCTTAACATTAATGCAAAAACATAACAGTAAAATGTTGACTCAGCTCACTGCAGCTCTCCACGCAGCTTTCAGAGAGAGGCAGACGTGGTAATGCCCACTAAAACTCAAGACAGGCTAGACCCTTTCCATGAATCCCTTCAAAGGTAATTATTACCTTGATTACACTATCCCTCTTCCACGCCCTCCTTCAAACCCTTTCTTGGACGTCTTCTAATACGAAGTTGGATTCAATAAATACAATATATATATATATATATATATATATATATATATATATATATATATATATATATATATATATATTGTGTGTATGGACATCATCTCAGTCCACAGCAGGAATCGAACCTGCAAACTCGGCATCAGACTTACCAGACTACGGTCTGGCGTTGTGGATAAAGTACTGTGTACTCTGATGCCGGGTTTACAGGTTCGAATCCTGCTGTGGACGGAGAGATAATGTTTGTAAATAATTTCGCCTGTTTGAGAATTGTTAAGAATATATATGAATGAATGAATGTGTGTGTGTAAAACTGAACCGTAATTGACCCCGAAGCTTCATGCATGCGAAGTCAGTGTTCTTCCACTATTCTGTGTTGGTTACTTCGACTAAATGGACAACCTCACCAACAGCACAAGTGAAGATTTAGCTCTTGTCCCTTCGAGGCCAGTAAGCAACAGAGCCTAAGTTTAGAGAGCTTGATTGGCACGTACACGAAGCCGAAGGGGAAGCTGTTGAAGAACCATCTCTTGAGGTAGTAAGTATCACAAATTATATATACACTGATGCTTCTAAACGAGGCTTCACTGCCAAGGTCGCATCTGCTACTGTTGCCATTTTGTTATATAAAACCTTATGAACCATGTCGAGTTAGGTATAAGAATGTTCTTTGCTTTTTACATTACAAAATATACTTGATATTAATGAATTCCATCATATTTTCTTATTTCCAGATACCAAAGTTCATAAATTGGTTAAATAAAATATTCGACCAATAAAGTCTAAGAAATCTTTTTCTGTCTGTTCTAAGCGTTATCAATATTATTAAGAGAGAATTAAATAATTATATCGCATGTCATAGGATTGCAATTGAAAGCCTGAAGAGACAGATCTATTACTATCAAAACTTTTAACGTAGAGAGCACGGAGCTATATACACCGGGAAGTGTATATTAATTGGTGGTGAACAGATTACATGCAGCTTTAAAAAAATGACGCTTGTGTAGTGGATAAGCTTGTAACCCAATTAACCAACTAAGCAACCTAGATAAGCGCATTTACGGAAGAGGTTGAAAATGTAAACAGACTGATCAGTAAAGATACGTCTACAAAATAAAGAAACGTCTACAAAATAAAGATACTCAGATGTTGCACATGTATCTATTCCAAAAAGAATATGCTGAACACAAGGATATATACATCGGGAGGTATTTCTTACTTTTTAATATGCACTGAGAGTATACTTCATACTTTTAGGATTAAAATATTCTTAACTGGAGTTGGCAGGTTACTTGTAGCCTGAACAGCCCTCGTGTAGTCGATAGTCTTTAAATGCAATAAACCAACTGACCATGTGCTTGATTTCCACTTATTAATGAATACAGAGGTAAACAATACATAATACTCAATACTTTATTAAGTCGTGACTTAATAAACCTCTAGAGTCTACACAGAACGTTCTCAAAATAACAGCGTTCTGTATCTAGTGTCTTTTCTGCGTTGTTGTCATCAGTTAGCCATTGGGATGGAAATATATTTGTACGAATGTGAGAACTATAGATACAGGGATGTAAATGCTGATGTTTATACGTCAATAGTTTGTACCTGATGCTTACATATTATGCAAAGAGGATTGGAATCTTTATGGAGTTTCTTAAGTGTAATTGTATGTTACCTCGCGCAGGACGAGTTTCACTTGGGGGGTTCGAGGGGAAGTCAAAAATAACTTGTTTGTTTCGTACGTGGATCTGCTTGTGGTGATGGTGACAATAGTGGTGGTGATAGTGGTGGTGAAAGTAGTGGTGATAGTTGTGGTGGTGACAGTAGTGGTAGTTGGTGGTACTTTGAATTTTTTTGGTTATGATAGTTAATTTATATGTATGCTGCTGTGTATGATAATTGTACTTATGTATACCTGTACTTAAATACACTTCACTCACCTTGGTGTGTCTGGTGGTTGAACTCCAGCTTTTTGAGACTTATTCATTGCCTTCGTAATGCTTCATCATATATATTCCTGAAGCCTAGTATGAGGTCAGCATTCTTAGTGTTACTGCCTAACTCGTTCTTATTTATTATTTCTCTTAGACTGTAAAAATGCATTTTGTTTCTTTCTAGTGGCTCGAATTACCTTTTCTAATAATTTTCTAATGCCTCTCTTACTCATCTGGGTGTTCATCTTCCGTCTACGTTCCTCGTCCTGGTCCTTCTGATTTCAAATATTCTTGATCACCATTTTGGTACCTCTGAGTATGTGGTACGTCGTGATCCTGTCTCCTCTTCTGTGTCCTTTCAGGGTCGGTAAAGCCTTTCTGCAACTCTCGCTCCTTAACTCTGGTACAAGTTTGTATGCAAGTGTGAGTCTTACCTGGTGAGGGATCGACACAGGTGTTGCGTACTCAGGGATTGGTCTTACGTATATAGGGTGTTAAGAATTTTGAATCTCCCCATTTTTTAGGTCTTTCTTTTTCAAGTTCATGAAGGCATATTTATGTTTATTAGCCTCGCATATGCCGCTGGTGTTATAATATTTATATTTATTTCAAGAAACATTAATATTTTACACGTAAAGCCCTAAATGTGTATGGATCCTCCAGGGCTTGGGAATGGTAGGTAATTATGCATAATCCCAAGAGGATGGTAACTCAAACTCCTTGGCTCAAGAACGCTTCAGCATGAAAGCAACCCTCCCCCCCCAAATTGAAGGGCTTCGATGAATATGTTTAGCATAATGTTTACTTCCAGATCCTTTTTTTTTTTTTAGTTAGCTGACATCTTGAGATATTCAGCCCCCCTCCTCCCAAGTGGTACGTTATTTTTAATCTCTTCTCTAGATTCCACTTTCAGTATTCTCCATTTGCTGCAGTCAATAATTATTATTATATTTATGTAAAGTGTAGCCTAAACCCGTGTGGGTCATCTGGGAATACTGCCGTCTTGAGTCGTCGTCCGCTGGACAGTAATTCTAGTCTCGTAGCTCCAGTTGATTTCTCGTAGCTACTTGTTTAAACATTCCTGCAACTTATCCAGTTTTGCTTGCTGTTCCTTGCAATCGTCTTCAATTTACAGTCTTCTAAAGAGTTTTCCATCATCCGTCAGCACTGATTTTTATGAACTGTCCGCTCTTGATAGATCATTTATTCATATCAGGAATATTGTTGGTCCTAGGATTGATCCTTGGCGGACTCCCTTGTTGTACTTGCCTGTCCTCAAGCTTCAGCCCTCACATTGACTTTGTTTCCGGTCTGGTGTGTATTTATCCATGCTAGCATCTTTCACCTCAGCCTGCATCTTAAGTTGGTGTCAAGTCACCTTTTGGATAGTGTCGAAAGCCTTCTTACAGTGAAGGAAGATGCAGTCTTCAGCCCGTCCTTCCTGACCATGGATGATGAGGTGGTCAGCAGTCAAGTGTGAAGGCAAAGATAAGTTACAGAATAAGATTTTAAAAGCTTATGCTGCAACTTTTATCTTGGGCTTCATAGTTTTTTGCCATATTTCTGCCAGGCTGTAATTAGCCTCTAAATTGGTGAGGCAGAATTTGCATTTCTGAACGCTTGTTGTTGTACTGTGGCAAAATCTACATTCTCCAGATGGTCTACGAGTCTCATGGCTATTACCTGTTCCGTTACTTTGCAAGGGAAGACCTGTGTTGCAGACTGGTCTGTATAGGTGGATGTGCACCTCTGGAGGACGCTCGGTTTTACGTTTACTTTAAAACTAACTTATAAATGAGCTTTACTCCTGGGTCATTACTTCTGCCATAACTAATTGAACTGCACTTGCATAACAACTTTAACAATATGCTTATTAAAAGAGCCAAGTAAAAATATTTAAAATAAGAGAGAAGAGTTATGGTGATACAAATAGAATATGGAAGAACCACACTTGTGAACAGTTTAAGATATTTTAAGAAAAGATACCCATTCCCAGACACTTAAGACATTATGAGTAAAGATTTCGGTCCTGGGACCTAATTCACTTTTATAAGACACGGGGTACATGTAACTCATTATATAAATTCAAGGCACATGCGAGGTAAGAGTTCAGGTCAGGTTGAAGCAGATGTTAGGTCATGCAAAGGAGTCATGTAGGGTCTAGCAATATGATTCCATTCCCTTTAACTTTTATATTACTAGTCCAATTTTTTCTAAGATGCGGTAAGGACCTTTCCACCTTGGTCCAAGGGACCTACTCTGTTGAGGGGTTGCTTAATCTTTATATATCAATACTAGGTCACAGACCGGACCGTGGGGGCGTTGACCCCCGGAACCCTCTCCAGGTAATCTCCTTTCCAGGTATACCTTCATTAAATTTAAGAGGCTTCACTTCCCTGTCATAAAAATGAGCATATTTTTCTGCGCTCTACTAGATGCCTGGGTGGCAGTTTGCCAAGCAGTTCTCATTTTTTGTTAGAACTTCTGAAGGATAGTCCTCACCGTATCTAACAACTGCTTGGTTCACCAAGCCTGCTGCAAATTGACAGCCATGCATTGATTTATGAATAGTCATGTCATGTGGGTGTGGCAAGATATGGTGAAGATGTTGTAACTATCTGATTCTGTTCATTAGTATTAGAAACTGCGATATGAGAGGCTTTTATGCATTGACACCATCTTGCTTCAGGTTCGGTCAAATCTAGATGGGCGTCTCTCAAGTTCATGAGATGGCCTTCGGCCTCCTGTGGATTACATAAACATTACTCTGGTCATCCATACTGCATGTACATTTGTTCTCGCTTAACCTGGTATATAGATTTTTCTCAGCTTCCACGTAGTTCTTATCATGTCTGCGTACGAAATGGTTCAGACTGCGGCATCAAACACAGATGAAGAACCAGAGGGTAATTTCTGGGTAAGTTCTTTGTTGGAAGTAGCGGCTACAGTAGCCTCGTAGGAGACAGATAGTGTTGTCAGTCACATTACTGCATGGATTAACTACTACTTAGTGGGTTTTTTTTACAGTGGAAGTGGCGTGTAAGATAGCTTCCTCGTTGTGTCTATAGTTCTGCATGAAGGAAAATTCCTCACCAGGACTGTATGGAGTTGATTGAGCTCTGTATCAACTTGAAATTCTTCAGATACGAGAATAACTTCACGATAAACCTCGAAACTGAAGAATTTCACTCTATCGTTCCCATCATTGTTGGTGCGGTATGTTGATGACATTTGGTCATCTACAATGGACGCCTTGTTATCCATGTCCTCAACAGAATCAACAATGTCGAGTCCTCCATCAAGTTCACTCTGAAGGTTGAGAGTGAGGGCAAACTACCCTTCCTTGACGTCCCCCTGTGCAGGACGGCTGACAGTGACGCTCCTTCAAACTGAGCAGGAAGCC
Organism: Cherax destructor; assembly: GCA_009830355.1. Taxonomy (NCBI): domain Eukaryota; kingdom Metazoa; phylum Arthropoda; class Malacostraca; order Decapoda; family Parastacidae; genus Cherax; species Cherax destructor. The sequence continues at coordinate 15,489 of WNWK01000243.1, forward strand.
TATTAACAAGGATGGCCGGACACTTTTATTCTCACCAAGACATACGTATCAGTAGAAGAGTTTCTAGTGATCTCTTCCTAAGGGGCCTCCGCATTTCCTGCCCAGAATTTTTCGAGAAAGAAAGCATCTACATCCAAGCCCACTCGCCTCCACTCCTTTATCCAGGATTACAGACGCAGGACACAGACTATGCTACACGTCACTTCCATTGTGACGACCACTTCGAACTTACTTTCCGTGTGGTGACTTGGCCGAAATATTACCCTAACTTTCGCCTTGAGCAACATCAGCGTGGATACTGTAGCAACTACATCCATCAAAGACCTTACCAAAAAAGTGACCATCTATTTCCCCACAGCGGCGGTACTGTCATATATACCATTGTACTATACTTATGTAGTATAGCTTGGTACCAGCCGTTTATAGTTAGACTCCCTTTTGAACCTGTGACGTCACGAGCCCCTCATGTGGGACGCTAGCCCCGGGCATTCTGCCTCACTCTTGGATCACCGTAGGCATAGCAGGCTTGGCTGGCACTGGCTCTCCTCACAGATAAAGTCAATATACCATAACCACCCTACCCGTGTATTTCACTACGACCGTAATTATCTCCTAGAACCCGTCCTACAGTACCCCATTTAAACCTACCAAAAATTCACTACATTTCTTATATTCTTATTATAAAACAAGAAAAAACTCTCAACTCAGGTGGGCCGTTCGCGAGTCATGATCGTCTCCAGGCAAACGCATACATTTTAGCAAGCGACTTCAACCTATTCTTTACTTGCGATTCCTACTGCCAATTAATTCTTCTCTATTGTTATAAGTGGACAAGGAAAGGTCAAACATGCTTCGAGGCTTCAGACTGCTTACGTGGAAGGAAACAAACAATACACATGGCCTCAGGGAATCCAAGAATAAATTCGAGCAACCAAAAATAAAAGTGACGAGAAAGGGGAGGAAAATGTATAAGAATTCGCGCTGTTGTTCTCAGTAAAGATAATTTAAGAAATAACAGCAACAAACAACGATAGTTAAAACAGCAACATTCACACTTCAGTAAACTACACTTCACTAATTATTTACAATAGAGGCCGCAAGGGAAAGGCAATATATGTATTGGAGCTCAGCTCACTGACATCCGCTGACGCCATCATTGCAGCAGATGATCTCAGTTGCCATCACCTCATTCTGCAATTTTTTTCCAACACTACGAAACGGGTAGACATATATCGCATTGGTGGTATGCAATGCTAACAAGTTGATGAATAAAACATATGTGCATCATCTGATAAGGATACCTAGGTGTTGCGCATGTGTTTTATTCATCAGGGACTCATACTGTCACAGTTCTAGATGAAGAAGGCGAAAGTAAGTTCCTAAACAACAGTGAGTCCACTCACATCCTAGAGGGTAGGCTGGATTCTACCATTGGAACAAGAACCTTGCTGACCAAACGAATTTAGAAGTACATCCCCTCTCTCTCTCTCTCTCTCTCTCTCTCTCTCTCTCTCTCTCTCTCTCTCTCTCTCTCTCTCTCTCTCTCTCTCTCTCTCTCCAGCTACCACTTTGCGGTAGTCGCCACAGTCACTATACGATGCCCACCACCACCATCAACTGTGCCTCCAAATTAGAGCAAAAACGCTAACTGGGAGGTTTTTCAGTCTAACAGGGATCCCTGGGGGACACATCATACACTATGAGAAGACCATGAAACAGTAGAACTTGCCACAACAATCCTGCAGTTTACTGAGACTGGAATCTATAAAAAAAAAAAAGGTGTGGAAGAGACGGGTGGTTCTACAGTGAAGTTGTACGAGAACGAAGATTCTACATATACCGTGAGCAGTACAGACGGTATTCAAGGGAGGTAAATAGGTCTCATTACTGAGAGAAGTGTTGCGCCATGCAAGTCACGTCTCCAGGAAGGCCAAGAAGAATAAATGACTTGGAAGGGTGTGTCTGATTGGATCAAAACACCACCTTGTCTGAAATATGATTCCTGTTCAAAACAGCCACCAGCAAGAGGGCTCAAAAAAATAGTCGCAGATCACCCCGCACCCTTCAGTACGAAAGGAGCATCCAGGCGTCTTCCTCAGGACATCCAAGATTTTCGGTTAAAACTTCCTGCCACAACGCCAAGGAAAAAAAATCAGAATTGCATGTGAGACGGAGCTGACCTGACAGACACCTGACTCACCATACAAGAGCTAAAGAAAGCCAAGGCAGGACATGGCTCCTGGCTATAGTAGAATGACTTACTCCATGCTCGATTAGCAGATCACTCGCCTCACAGTGAGTTTCCGTGGTTCAATCCCCGGTCGAGTGGAAATGTTGGGCATGTTTCCTTGTCCCTGTTCACCTATCAGTAAGTAGGTACCTGGGTGTCAGTAGACTGGTGTGGGTCGCATCCTGAGGGAGGGTAGATTGAAGGAGCCTAGTGGAAATAAGACAAACAGTCCTCGATGATGCACTGATTTTCTTGGGTGGCTAACCTTCCGGGTTAAAAATCCGAACAAATCTTAAATTATCTTATCACATGGTGAAAGAGGAGAAGCAGCAATCTTGGCTGTTATAAAGAAAATCTGGAGAATAGCCGTCCAATGGCTTGGAACCAACTAACCAATTGCTGAAAGAATGTACTAAGCGGAGTGAAGTGGCAGGTTTCCCCCTACGAACATATCTTTAGCTTTACGAGGCGAAGACACAACTGCTCTAGAGTACTCTAGCACTTCTCGATCAAGTCTCAACATGAAGGAAAATTTTCAGCATAGTAATCTTTCTCAGCCTCGTAAAAACCTTTGAGCTTGAACGTGCTAACTCCATCGTTTTCTTGCCGGCATGTAAGGGAGCTCAAGGCAGCCTTCTGACCTGGATGGAAGCATATCTTCGTAACAGGCAGACCATAGTCAATTTTAATAGACACATCTCTAGTTACAAAACCTTTGAACATGGCGCCACACAGGGAGGCATCCATAGACCTGCCCTGTTCATCATTCTAACAGATTAACGTTCCTTCCTAACTGGCACAAGGTCACCAAGCATCATCCTCATGGACTTAAGATCAAAGATTTAACAGAAAAACGAAGGCGTTGATGATAAAGGAAACGGACCCAGATGTCAGACTTCAAATACGAAACGTCGAACTGGAATGGACTCTTTGTTACCCATTTCTTGGTTCTTGAAATGACAACAGGCCATGAAATCCATGATAAATCCCCCCATGCAAATACTACTCATGAGATTTTAATATAGTATTACTTCCACGAAGATCGCTTCCTCGATGACTGCAGTGCAGAGTTGATTCACACGTAAAGAGCGAATAGATAATTACAAATTCATGCAATATGAACTATACTTCGAGCACCTTAATGGACTAAACCAACCTCTTTGAGGCCAGAAGTTCAGCTTCCTTCTCTCAAGAACAGAATTAAATGCATAACTCTTTAACAATGAGCAAAATCCTCCATCGACAAAGAAACTCTCGCAAAGAACAGTATCTCCTCAGCCTGCAGACGGAGACATGATCATTCCACAAATAACACCTGGCTGAGAACCATGGTCGATGCAATGGAAAGCTGCAACCTACACCATGACTGCTAGGACATGGAACTGACCTGCCAGAGGAGGAGTACACGCCTCCACCACCATGACAACCAGTGCCAACAGAAGTTATATTGCGTCCTCCAGTGAAGAAGTATCTATGCGGTACAATCTACTAGGTCAATCAAGCTTGACCCGAGACGAAGGTGCCAACAGCGCAGCGGCGTGGATGTTCTGTGAAATGTTTGTATTTAAAATGGTCCTTGAAATATTTGTGGTATAATGTTAATAAACACTGCGGAATGTTTCCGTATGAATGTTCCGTGAAATGTTTAAGATATGAATCGTCTTAAAAATTACTGTGGAACGTTAGTGATATTTCTGTACTGAGTACATCCAGACGACATCAATGTCCCTTAAAATTATAACTTGTGTGTCCCTTTAAATTATAGTTGTTGCTCGTCCCTTAAAATTATAATTGCTGCTCGTCCCTTAAAATTATAATTGTTGCTCGTCCCTTAAAATTATAATTGTAGCTCGTCCCTTAAAATTATATTTGCTGCTCGTCCCTTAAAATTATAATTGTTGCTCGTCCCTTAAAATTATAATTGTAGCTCGTCCCTTAAAATTATATTTGCTGCTCGTCCCTTAAAATTATAATTGTTGCTCGTCCCTTAAAATTATAATTGTAGCTCGTCCCTTAAAATTATATTTGCTGCTCGTCCCTTAAAATTATAATTGTTGCTCGTCCCTTAAAATTATAATTGTTGCTCGTCCCTTAAAATTATAGTTGTTGCTCGTCCCTTAAAATTATAATTGTTGCTCGTCCCTTAAAATTATAATTGTAGCTCGTCCCTTAAAATTATAGTTGTTGCTCGTCCCTTAAAATTATAATTGTTGCTCGTCCCTTAAAATTATAATTGTAGCTCGTCCCTTAAAATTATAGTTGTTGCTCGTCCATTAAAATTATAATTGTTGCTCGTCCCTTAAAATTATAGTTGTTGCTCGTCCCTTAAAATTATAATTGTTGCTTGTCCCTTAAAATTATAGTTGTTGCTCGTCCCTTAAAATTATAATTGTTGCTCGTCCCTTAAAATTATAATTGTAGCTCGTCCCTTAAAATTATAGTTGTTGCTCGTCCCTTAAAATTATAATTGTAGCTCGTCCCTTAAAATTATAGTTGCTGCTCGTCCCTTAAAATTATAATTGTTGCTCGTCCCTTAAAATTATAATTGTTGCTCGTCCCTTAAAATTATAATTGTTGCTCGTCCCTTAAAATTATAAATATTGCTCGTCCCTTAAAATTATAATTGTTGCTCGTCCCTTAAAATTATAACTGTCGTGCGTCCCTTCAAATTCCCCTTAAGCCAGACTGCTGCCTTCATCGACGTGCTTAATGGACCCTCGCCACTAACTCAGCCGTGAATAACAAACCTTTGTTCTTCCATCGATTTTTCAATATTTTTTTGGTCTTGGATGAATTAAAGAGTTGTTCATTCTGAGTGTTGGGAAGCACAATGACGTAAGTGCTACACACGACCTCGTTTTTAAGTATTTTTGTGGTGATATTATGATAAATAATAATTGTAATATTAGCATCGGTTCTAATACCAGTTGGAATATCAATATTAATAGCATTATCAACAAGTGTAATATTATTAATAGCATTATTAATACCAAGTGTAATAATAATAGTATTAATATCAATTATAATATTGATGATAGTATTGATATCAATTATAATATTAATAATAGTGGTATTAATATCAATTATAATAGTAGGATTAATACCAATTGTAATATTAACAGAAATATCAATTGTAATAATAATAATAATAGCAATAATACCAAGTGTAATATTAATTGCATCCGTATTTATACCATACCTTTGATATACCTTTGAAGAGTTTCGAGAGTTTATCTACTCTCTGAGCCCGGCCATGGGTCAGGCTCGTCTGGTGATTGCCTACCAATTTTAATATCCTTACCAACTGTAATATTAGTAACATATTAATACCAGCTGCGATATTAATCATAGCAATATTATAACTCCTGTAATGATAATAACATTAGCAGTAATAATACTCAGAATTAAAGAAAAATATTAGATTTTTTGTTTTGTAATATTGGCGAAAATATTTTTTTTAACATAATGGAATTATTTTTTAATTATAACTGATAACATTATAGCAATGAGAATAATGAGAGTTAATGGCAATTAAGAGTGAGAACGAGTTGTGTAATTCAATTATAATAATGAATTTTCGCTCACACCTTGACGAGTCTCGTGACGTATCATCATATGGGAAGTTATAGCAAGTTTTAGGCTATAAGCAGTAGGGAAACATTAAGACTACGTTTCGCCCATAGACCAAGCTTGTAGACCTGGCTCGTAGACTAAATTTGTAGACCAAGCTTGTATACTAAACTTTGTCTCTGAACGTGGTCCCCAAATTTACAAGTTTTTTTCTGTATTTTAAATTAAGTTAGAATAGCTTAGATAAAGTTTTGTTAAGTTAGACTAGGTTTCTTAGTTTAGATCAGAAAACGCTAGGTCAAAAAAACAAATCTATATAAAAAAAAACACGAATAGAAGATTTGAAGGGGAAAAAAAACGCCTCGATACGTCTGGCAAAGAGGTAAAGCTGGAAAATAAATAGAAACGTACAGATGCGAACGTTCAGGACTGGTGGTGAAGATACATAACTGGTGGTGCGGGAATGAGCGCAGTTTCAGGACTGAGGCGTCGGGCTGGCAGCCCTCGTGTCGTGCCCTCGTAATTCTGGTCGCTCTTAAATTAATGATAAAGCAAAATGTACTCGGGAATTACGACCGGAATGTGAATAAAACATTACCATTCCTAAGTTTGCTAATGTGTTGAATGTATTGACCTCTCCACCTTCACAAGTGCAGTTTCATATATATATATATATATATATATATATATACGTCGTGCCGAATAGGTAAAACTTGCGATGTTGGCTTAAATAGCAACGCTCTTCTTGCCGAATAAGGCAAGCGAAAATTTGTGTATGCAATAATTTCGCAAAAATCATTCTGAACCTAACGAAAAAATATATATATTTCATTGTGTTTATTAAATTATTTTAAACTTATCTAAAATATATTTAGTTGGATTAGGCTAAATTAAATTGCACTTGTTATAATAAGGTTAGGTAAGTTTTCTAAGGTTCTTTTGGTACAAAATTATTAATTTTTACATTAATATAAATTAAAAATATATATATTTAAACGTATAAGAGAAAATTTTAGAAAGGACTTAATTTTAAATGAGTTCTTGCTAACTGACCAGTTTTACCTATTCGACACTACATTATATATAATTTTTTAGCTCAAGTACTTTCACAAGTCTCCGTGCGTCATCAGGAGCTATGAAATGTTGCAAGCTTAGCAATAGGAGGAATAAGGGGAAGTTTTCTCAGTAAGGTAGCTTGGTGACCCCGGTCAACTCCCCTTAGATATGAGAGAAGTTGTTCGTGTCCCAGCCATCCCGTCCCCTCACTACCCCTCCACATTAGAGGTAGGTTAGAGAGGACCTCTGAGGTTTACAGAAAGCGGAAAGAGAATAATAGGAAATTCAATAGCCAACCCTAAGCTACATCCAAACGCCGTCAACAAATCATGTGACATGAAAGATTACGTCGAAATAGGAAGGTACACATAAAACAATGATATATGTAAACCTAATTAATACTAGAGTCGAATGCGCTTATTTGTCAGCTTGAACCACCGTACGTCCAGGAAGATTTTAGAATGTTATGAAGAATATCTTCATACATTCCTTAATACTACGATACATCCTCAGTGTCAGTTATTATGAGTGTTCCTTAGTTATCCATGATTCTTCCTTAGTAGTCCGATTATTTTTAAATGACCTAATAACCAGACTCTTCATAAATTTTCCGATTATCCCTTATCACCACCTAACAACCTAACCCAGTTGCAATCACCATCCTGCAATCACCAGGTTGTAATCACTGATTGCAGTCACTTAACCTTGTGTACCTGTACTAGTAACTACCCTAGTGCAGCTGTACCTAAATGGGCTTACTGCCATTGCTTATATATTATATATATATATATAGTATATATATTGTAATTTACTACAAAACTTCCCTCTGAGTCATAGCTACAAGATTCTTTGTGTTCTTAACCTACTCATTGATTTTTTTTAACGTCAAGGTTTAAACTTTCTGAAATACCACCTCATCGATCTTTTTTTTTTTTTTTCGCCTCTCCCATTCCCTGTACATTATCTTCACAGACTACTGGTCAGATTTTGATGGAATTTAGCAGAATGTATCGGGAAACTTCATTCATTTTTATTTTATTTTTTGGTTCTTTACATTCAAGCTATTGTTTACATAATTAGTTTCCGTTTTCTTTGAAAAGTTTTTACTATTTTCTTTTGAAGGGGAGTCTCAAGAAAAGTTTAGACCATGTTTATAAGACAGAGAGAGAAGGGGAGAAGGAGAGAAAGGAAGGGGGGAGACAGAGAGGGAGAGGTAAGGAGGGAAGGAAAGAGAGAGAGAAGGAAGGAAATAGGACTTACAGACAAGAGGAAGGAAACAGATAAGAGAGAGAGAGAGAGAGATAAGAAAGCACGCACCTTCAAAAGACATCCGACGGGGATACAGAGTAATCAATTAAACGAAGGGGAAGACGATAATGTATTAAGGCGAAGAGCTGAAGGAACAGGGGAGAAGGAATAATGGATGAAAAGATGGGGAGCAATTCAAATACACAGGCAGGAGAATGAGAGAGTACATGTGAAAGACAGAGTACTATCTGCTGAGTAGAACTATATGTACTCCCATCTAGATTAAGAATTATCGTTTATTATCTATTCTAGATGTGTAAGTCAAGAATAGCAAAGTAGATTAAAGGGAGATAATAGATAAGCTTAACTTAGGAACCTCCTAACTTAGCATCCTCCTAACTTACCGACCTGCTAACTTAGCATCCTCCTAACTTAGCAACTTTCTAACTTAACCTCATTGGGTATTTTATACACTGGGAAGTGTATATATATATATATATATATATATATATATATTATATATATATATATATATATATATATATATATATCAGAAAGAAATCTAAATATTCTTCCTTGAAGCCTTTTATCCACTTCTCTGAGGCAATGGGTCCCACAATTTACACCAGAGGTGGACCCCATCCTATATATATATATAACAACACTGAACTAGCCAGGGTTCAAACCCATGTTATACTGGCCCGTCATTGTGAGCGAGAACCACATGACGCCTAAATGGACAACCTCACCAACAGCACAAGTGAAGATTCAGCTCTTGTCCCTCCGAGGCCAGTAAGCAGCACAGCCCAAGTTTAGAGAGCTTGATTGGCACGTACACGAAGCCGAAGGGAAGCTGTTGAAGGATCATAAGAACCTGTAAACCCGGCATCAGAGTACACAGTACTTTATCCACAACGCCAGACCGAGGTCTGGTAAGTCTGATGCCGAGTTTGCAGGTTCGATTCCTGCTGTGGACTGAGATGATGTTCATATATATATATATATATATATATATATATATATATATATATATATATATATATATATATATATATAATATTTACACTTTCGTAAATATACACCGAAAGGTATATATTTCTCAATGTATATACACTGAGAGGTCCATGTCTCGTGGTATATACACCTGTGTATATACTTAGAGTATTTAGTTTAGTCCTTCTTTTAGAGTTTAAATTCCAATTGCTCCCTTAATTACCCACAAGCAATTGATTGACGTCAAACTTAACTTAATCTAACTTAACGTAACTTGTGTAACCTAGCCTAACTTAACAAACTAACTAAATTAACAATGCAACACTATTCGTCTCGTCGAAGAATTGAAGAAGAAATCCGCCAATGAAAGCCATGGGTGAGATAAGGGAATAACTAGGGAAGGAAGGCAGAAAGAGAGGGGAGGAAAGGAGAAAGAGAGGGGAGGAATGGAGGGAATAAAAAATAATAGAGAAAGAAAGGAGGAAAGGGAGAGGGGAGAATCCATAATTTAGAAGGGAGGATGTGAGGATTTAAGAAATGAAACAGGGGAAATGATGAGAGAGAGAGAGAGAGAGAGAGAGAGAGAGAGAGAGAGAGAGAGAGAGAGAGAGAGAGACAGAGAGACAGAGAGACAGAGAGAGAGACAGACAGACAGACAGAGACAGAGAGACAGAGACAGAGACAGAGAAAGACTATACACGAGGAAAGGCAAATAGCAGCAGACTTTAAAGTCTATATGGGCTATATGCTGAGGACTAATAGCTGTCTAGCTGCCTGTCTAGATTAGTTATAAGAAGAGAATAGAAGGCTCTCTCCCCACCCTTCAGCCACAACACCGCCATGATAAAATGGGTGAATCGAACACACCATGTCATAGAGAAAGAAACATGCGTCATTATTATTAGGAAGATCAGAGTAGAGATTGGATTTCCCGTAGTTAGAACAACTCACGCTAACACTACCACTATTTCTAGAAGTACTACGATATCAGCTATTAAGGCAAAAGCATCTACTATTATTACTATTAGTATTATAACTACAACTACCACAACAACTACTAACATTACCACTACTACTGTTACCACTAATACTATTACCACTACTACTACTGTTACCACTGCTACTATTACCACTACTACTACTCTTACCACTGCTACTATTACCACTATTTCCCGAGTGATCAGTGAACTAAAATAATTGTTACAGAGGTGACAGTCCCATCATTGCGCTTCCTCGAAGTTGACAATGTTCAGTCAATCCCTTCTTCTTAAACCCTTACTTTCTAAATTGAGTTTAAACTCTATCGTCTACACGAGGGTCATTAAGACTGGTTGCAAGTGTTGGACAAGTGTTTCATTCTTCAACTTGTTGGTTGAATAAGACACTTGTCCAACACTATATAATAAATTAGAGAGAGGCCCCTGTAGCGGATTCTTCCACTAAATTCTACATCCAAAGGAACTGTAAAACAGTGAGAAGGATAAGAAGACTCCAAACTGGAACCTGAATTTATTTTATAATATATCTCCCCTATGTTAGGGAAATTTTGGCTCTTTTCCCCCTAGCAATAATCCGGAATTCCCCTCCACAATAATTCACTTCAATCGTCCTTGCGATTAACTGGCGAATAATTTATCTCTCTCTGTTGGAGGATAATTTTTTTCTAATGGAACATCCCCGAGAAGGAAAATTTATTTTCATTGTTCGGTTTTATTTGCAAACAAGGAGACTGATACTTTTTCATGAATTTACATACCTTGATATGTATCACAATAATTTTTATATGTATCAATATGCCTCTCTATATGCATCATTATACCCCTTCATATGTTCCTTCATCTCAAGTACACTACTAGCAAGTGATTATCTTTTCTGAACGGTGTGTCAAGCCCGTAGCCTGATGGAAAGATGGCTGAACCTGGGATTTTATATTTCACTGTAATTCTTATCTGATACTGAACCTCACAGGTGTCAGGGTTGATAATAATCCAGAGGGCGTCACTCCGTTATCCTTGACGCACATGGGATATCCAAATGGCTGCCAAGGTGGTGCACGATTATCCAGGTATGCTAAAAACATATAGATCAAAATGAATATTGAGTATTATCAAATTTTTGCTAGCAACATTTTTTTTAGGTAAAGCAAGTCTTTTTTTTTCTGTTTTCGTGATGATAGGAATGCTGATAGGATATTCTCATACAAATTGGTTATTCATATTGGCTGTCCTCTATACCATAGCTTTTACAGTCGTTGAGAGAGACTCGTATCCAGAATGGCTAACCTCTATACCAGTGTTTAGATTCACTGAGAGAAACTCGCCTTCCCAGGGTCCTTACCATCAGACAGGAGCATGCGAGTGAACCGAACATGTATAGTTCCATTAAGTATACATCTATTTTAGGTCAGATTCAGAGGACATTAGTCAAACATTTTACCACGCACCACTAGATAATGTAATATAGTCAACAGTGTTCTTTATTTGTAAGCAGATGAATATTTGACACAGTCGATTATTACTAGTACACTAGTCATCATTCTTGCCCAGTAACCTCTGTTTATAACTTTGTAATAAGGCAGATAAATATATCTACTCACAGATAAGATTATCTCTTCTAATGCCACGCCAGTGTCGTGAGATCAAAGCGAGAATCAAACTACTTGATACCCTAACATTGATACCCTAACATTGATACCCTAACATTGATACCCTAACATTGATACCCTAACATTGATACCCTAACATTGATACCCTAACATTGATACCCTAACATTGATACCCTAACATTGATACCCTAACATTGATACCCTAACATTGATACCCTAACATTGATACCCTAACATTGATACCCTAACATTAAACTTTTCCCAACAATAAACTAATACCTAAGATACAAATAAACTATATCCTTCATAATGTCATCTTTCCCTTCGTTTTCACTATTATTTTCATGTGTTTCCTCCTCAGCATCACCTTCCAGATTGTCCTTTGTCATAAGGTTTAAACACCTGTCAGATCTTCCACAGCTGCGAAATATAAAGGAAGAAAGATGCGCAGCTGTACATCCACATCTAAGATCAGCAGGGCTGATCACTGCTGCTGCAACTGCAGTGGATCAATTTCGAGACCTGAGGTAAAGGAACATCACAGAGACTTGACCTTGTTCTTCTTTCACACAAATTTCTCTATCTCTAGATCTGGAAGTTGCTCATCCACAACAGCCTGAAAAAAAAAATCCTCTCTGCGTTTTCATTTCACCAGTCAGAGATAAAGCTTTAGGCTTTATCAAAATACAGGAAGCTTCTGGTCTTGCCCATGAGAACCAAACACTGCATCGGACATACTGTTTCTCCGGCCTCACACTTCTGACCATAGCAAGCTACAGTAACGGCTGTTGATTCGTAAACAAAATATCTTTCATCTTTGCTGAAAAGGATTGCCTAGACTTTTCAACTCACGCGTATACTTGTGACTGTCTGAAAGATTTTTCTGAATGTGTGAGGAGTGTTAGACTCACAGCGTCAACGCAAATCTTCTCCAAACGGATTTGTCTGTTTTGGCTACCAAATCTCTACGGGAGGCCTGGTCATAGACCGGGCCGCGGGGATGTCGATCCCCGGAATACCCTCCAGGTAGACTCCAGGTAGTCACAAGACTTTTTTTGGGTTAGTTGTAATCGATACATCCTCATCGTCGAAGCACACCAGGCACAGCATCACTAGAAGACCGGAGGGTTCTGAAACAGAGAAAAACACTTAATTTCTCATCAAACTGCATCTGTAGTCTTACATAAGACATCTGTGCCACATTCTTCACCACTGCGTGATGAATAACATTCATGCATAGCGTTCATGCACCTCACTTTAAGTCCAAATCATTGTCTTATCACTGTTGATGTCTTCTAAAGATTCTACGAATGAATGGAGGCTATGTTATATAGATAGGCTACACAGATTAAAGAGGCTACACCAACTAGAGAAGCTGCACTACAGAGACTACAAAAACTACTGCAGAGAGACAACTATAACTAGAAAGGATACACTAACAAAAGAGCCTACATAAACTAAAGGGGCTACTTAAGTCGCTGGAGTAGCCTCAGAGGTCTTACGCATGAGGTGTAGCCGAATACAATACAACCTAAGAAAAAGACCCATGTTACGCATACACAATTCGGTACGCATGGGTGAAGACGCAAACCTTTTCACGCTGGGATACGCTACGCCTGGCTGAACCCAGGAAAGACGTACGTGACAGAAACGTCGAAATTCGACGTTCTAGTAGCTGGAGTGGAGTGTCAGTGGTTTAGGTCGAGTGTTTGTGGTTTTAAGTGGAGGGAGAGTGGCTTGGGCCGCGCACTAGTGGCTTAGGTGGTGTGTCAGTGGCTTAAGCGGGTACAAAGAAGCCAACACGAGTCAGTGAAGAGGAAAATACACCGTGAAAATAGAAGAACCGTCAAGTGTATTGTCACATCAACGACACAAAGGCTTGATTGAGACACGACTCATCGTCCAGTGAGGACGACGTGTCGTGTTGACGGATGGTACGATACCAAAAACAAAATTTCCAATACCGATACTCAATTTTTAGGCCGATATCGATACCATTAAAATTTAGCGGATACTCACCCATTCTCGCACTGGTTCCGATACTTTGGAGCACCCCTAATAACGACCAGACTGGGCGAAACATCGTTTGAGATAAGTCTTGCTCTGTGTTTCTCATTTGTTACGTGTGGTCTTTCTGATGGTCTTTAAACAAAGTCCTTAGTGACGGTCTTTAAACAAGGTCCTTAGTGACGGTCTTTAAACAAGGTTCTTAGTGACGGTCTTTAAACAAGGTTCTTAGTGGTGGTCTTTAAACAAGGTCCTTAGTGACGGTCTTTAAACAAGGTCCTTAGTGACGGTCTTTAAACAAGGTCCTTAGTGACGGTCTTTAAACAAGGTCCTTAGTGGCGGTCTTTAAACAAGGTCCTTAGTGGCGGTCTTTAAACAAGGTCCTTAGTGGCGGTCTTTAAACAAGGTCCTTAGTGGCGGTCTTTAAACAAGGTCCTTAGGGACGGTCTTTACACAAGGTCCTTAGTGGAGAAGTTCTCTGGCGACGTTTCGCTCCAGAGGGAAACATCATCTACTATGTGTCTTCATTCTTGTCAGTTTATGTACGATATAGACAACAAAAATTTATTCTAGGTCAGGTTAGGTTTGGTTAGACTAACTTAATCTAGGTCAGGTTAGGTAACGATAACCTAACATTAAATAATACATTTGTTCGTTTATTTCGTTAATAACGAAGCAGCAAACGAGCCTCTTGTGTCTGGCAGTGAGGGTCGCATCATCCCTGCTCAGAGCGTTGGTATTCTCACGTTCTCTAAGTGAATTCTCGCCCCTCCTATCCCTCCTCCATCCTCTTCTTCCCTCTCCTCTCTCCTCCCCCTCCATCCCTTTCCTGCCAACCCACCTATCTCTTTCCCCTCTACCTCCCCCCTTCCATTCCCCCCCCACCACTGTGTCGACACAAGCAGTCAACCATTACACTGGACCTGATCGAACTTACAATTGTCAAGTTGAAGAAGTTCACCACAAACACTGAACTTATCTCCCCAATGTTTACCAACTTAATCCCTCGCCCGTCTTGTTGACTAAGTGTTAATGACTTAGTAATTAGAGACCCAGGTTTCAATTAATGGTTCTATTAGTATTAGCAGAAGTAGAAGTGCTGGTTGAGTACATAGTACTATTGAGTACTAGAAGTAATAATGGAATTTATGGTGCTAGCAGAATCAGATTACATTGTGAGTTGTGATGTTATATTTGACACGATGGAAGTTACCTTGATGTGTAATGTAAGGGCAGTAATTACCTTTACGTGTTCGGTGATAAGTTAGTGGAAGTAATGTACGTAGTCTGGAGAGTCAGTGTATACCTTGGTATGGTTTATAACAGGTCGTCACGACCATGCTGAGAGCTGGTCGTCATGACTATGCTGAGAGCTAGTCGTCACGACCATACTGAGAGCTGGTCGTCACGACCATACTGAGAGCTGGTCGTCATGACCATACTGAGAGCTGGTCGTCACGACCATACTGAGAGCTGGTCGTCACGACCATGCTGAGAACTGGTCGTCATGACCATACTGAGAGCTGGTCGTCACGACCATGCTGAGAGCTGGTCGTCACGACCATACTGAGAGCTGGTCGTCACGACCATACTGAGAGCTGGTCGTCAACACCACTACAGAACTGGATAACAACATGCCAGATAGCAACAATAAACAATAACACCAACAACAAAACAAACACTAACCACAGCAGCAGACACTAACAACACAACAGAAACACTAAAGCCAACAAAAACACACGACAATAACAACACTAACAACATGCACAAACAATATGCTTCGCTTGTTGCCTCTCTAAGACGGGCAACGTGATAATAGAATTGAACACAGATTGTTATTGACAGTATTCTGTCTCATTTTTCTTAATAATTTCACCCATAAACTGAGCAGATAGGGAGGAGGAGGAGGGAGGAAGGGAGTACATTATCGGCCTTACGATAGTGTTGAGATATCGGCTGTATATCGAGAGGATCGTGTTCCCAGCCTTTTAAGGAATGGTGAAGGGGTGGGCCTTGATGGCGGGTGAAGGGCTCTTCATCCAGGGGGAAATAGGATGGACTTCCCCATGAATCGAAAGCTTATTATCCCCCTCCTCCATCTCTAGGAAACGTTCAATTTTGCACGAGTGTTAAAGTGCAAGGATTGGTTGGGGAATGAGTAACACACATACACACACACACACACACACACACACGCACACACACGCACGCACACAATGGGCGACTGGCAAACCTAAGATTAGCGTTCCGTTACCTTAACAAGGAATCGTTCAAGACACTGTACACCGTGTACGTCAGGCCCATAATAGAGTATGCAGCACCAGTCTGGAACCCACACCTGGTCAAGCACGTCAAGAAATTAGAGAAAGTGCAAAGGTTTGCGACAAGGCTAGTTCCACAACTCAGGGGACTGTCCTATGAAGAAAGGTTGAGGGAAATAGGACTAATAACACTAGAGGACAGAAGTGTTAGAGGAGACATGATAACGACATATAAAATACTGCGGGGAATCGACAAGGTAGATAGTGACAGGATGTTCCAGAAAGGGAACACAGAAACAATGGGACACAACTGGAAGCTGAAGACTCAGATGAGTCAGAGGGATGTTAGGAAGCAATTCTTCAGCCATAGAGTAGTTAGGAAGTGGAATAGTTTAGCGAACGATATAGTGGAGGCGGGAACCATACATAGTTTTAAGACAAGGTATGATAAAGCTCATGGAGCAGGGAGAGCAGAGACCCAGTAGCGGACAGTGCAGAGGCGGGGCCAGGAGCTGAGTCTCGACCCCTGCAACCACAATTAGGTGAGTACACACACACACACACGCGCGCACACACACACACACACACACGCACACACACACACACACACACGCACACACACGCACACACACACGCACACACACACACAAACATGCATACTGATACATAATAAGAGATTTATTTCTCATCAAGACAAAGCGGGTGTGGTGGAGGTCAGAGGTCAGAGGTCACACCAAACATGTTACTTTCCCCCCCTTGCTTAACTTTGACCTCACTTATTAATATAACAATTTTACTTTTTCTCTTTACTGCCTTATTATTGTAGTTTATCTGTACATTGTCTTTATGTATCGTATTTACCTGATTTTCTTTTCCTTCCTCCACATGCGTATTTTACTCCCTAATTATACGTATTTTACTCCCTAATTATACGTATTTTACTCCCTAATTATACGTATTTTACTCCCTAATTATACGTAGTTTACTCCCTAATTATACTTATTTTACTCCCTAATGATACGTATTTTACTCCCTAATTATACGTATTTTACTCCCTAATTATACGTATTTTACTCCCTAATTATACGTATTTTACTCCCTAATTATACGTATTTTACTTCCTAATTATACGTATTTTACTTCCTAATTATACGTATTTTACTCCCTAATTATACGTATTCTACTCCTTAATTATACGTATTTCACTCACTAATTATACGTATTTCACTCCCTAATTATACGTATTTTACTTCCTAATTATACGTATTTTACTTCCTAATTATACTTATTTTACTCCCTAATGATACGTATTTTACTCCCTAATTATACGTATTTTACTCCCTAATTATACATATTTTACTCCCTAATTATACGTATTTTACTCCCTAATTATACGTATTTTACTTCCTAATTATACGTATTTTACTCCCTAATTATACGTATTTTACTCACTAATTATACGTATTTTACTCCCTAATTATACGTATTTTACTCCCTAATTATACGTATTTTACTCCCTAATTATACGCATTTTACTTCCTAATTATACGTATTTTACTCCCTAATTATACGTATTTTACTCCCTAATTATACGTATTTTACTCCCTAATTATACGTATTTCACTCCCTAATTATACGTATTTACTGTGATGGATGTTATCTTAGGTCAGCCTAAATTGAGTGTTATCACATGTATGAGGACGTTGTAAACCCGTAGAGGCCATGGACAATGGGTGATGATTAAGTTTGAGACGCGGAAGGAGAGGGGTGGCTCCAGTTCCTTGAATCAAGAGCGTTTCCAATGCATAGAGGCACCTTCCTCTCCTCCCTTGAGGGTATTTGTGTGTTTTATTTGTCATGTATCGACAGATATGCTAATTATGCTAAACGCTATGTGGGATCTATGGCATTGTATTGAGAAGACGTTTCATACCTGGTGAGCGAAACGTCTCAATAAAATGCTATGAACTGCGTAGTTTTTTTATTGATATATTTAAAGGACTGTGGCAGTCTTAAAATTTATTATTTTCTCGTTGACGTTGATTTTCATGCAGATATTTCGACAGTGAATTTACACTCGGCTTGTTTGCCAGAAACGACCCTTGCAGAATGAGCTAAGTCTGTGAGATAAAACTCACTATAAGTATCAACTTTCACTTATATTTTAATAAAAAAACAGGTGTAATTGAACACCTGTCAGTGACATGAGCGAACGAACTTGCTGAGAGAAACGATAAATATAGGATGTCTGCACTCTCAACTGAAGAGGGCCTCAATTGGAGGTCGAAATAAATATATATATAAAGTTTCACTGTGTGTTTCTCTCCATGTTCTTTCCTATCTTTTTGTTGGGGCTCATTGATATTTTTTTTTTCGTTACGTTTTCACAGATTTATTTATATGGTGATTGATCTGTGTGTTGACGTTTGTGTTACTATTACTTTATGAAGGCTAGCGACGCTCTAGTTCCCTGTATTGATTTTCTGATTACTTGCAACACACCCTCTCCCCTCCCCCCATCCTCCCATACCTCCCCCACAGAGAGCTCGGTAAGTACACACCCCGGAAACAGCCCTCCCCCCCTCCCTCCCTTCCCACTCCCCAACAAATAGCATGATAACGCTGTTCTCGTACCCCAACAAGCCGCCCCCAACCAAGGCAACCACCATCTCAATAACCCCCTCCTTCCCCCCAATCTAACCCTCTCCTTCCCACTGAAATTGGCCTCCGATTCACTTATTGTCCTCTGTTGTATGTTGGTGCACACCATCTGTACTCTGTTGTCCTCTGTTTTGTTTGTTGGTGCACACCATCTGTACTCTGTTGTCCTCTGTTGTATGTTGGTGCACACCATCTGTACTCTGTTGTTCTCTGTTTTGTTTGTTGGTGCACACCATCTGTACTCTGTTGTCCTCTCTTTTGTTTGTTACTGTACCGCATCTGTACTTCAGCATCACTGAAATTAATTTTATGTATCAGTACTCATGTGCCCAAATACACATTATTATTATTATTATTATTATTATTATTATTATTATTATTAGCAGTAGTAGTAATAATAATAATAATAATAATTATTATTATTATTATTATTATTATTATTATTATTATTATTATTATCCCCAGTGCTGACACAATATCTGTGTTGATATAATCGACGTTGAAAGTTACACATTGCCCGGTGTAACACTTACCACAATCTCCACTTGAAATCTTGTAAATGCCAACATTATTTTTCCTTCTGTGAGCTTCAATTATATTCCTCGCTTGTGTATTTATTATCCTTTGTAATTAAAGATTAATTCTGCGTGTTTTTTTTTCTTTACTCTTACTACCTTTTGGTGATTATTATTGGTGATTGTGGCATTTTGTAAATTTGGGGGAGGAAATTTTTTATTTTGCTTATTGCGTGAGCCTGGATTCTTTTCAGGAGTTTCGAGGCTTCATTTCTTACACTTGCGTCATGTGAAGCTTCGAAGAGAGAGAGAGAGAGAGCACAACGCTGCCGTCCACAGACAGGTGATCACTGGTTACGGTGGACTGACTACAGTATTCTGGTGTTCCAAAGATAAGATAAGATAAGATTTCGTTCGGATTTTTAACCCCGGAGGGTTAGGAAAGTCAGTGCGTCATCGAGAACTGTCTTATTTCCATTGGGGTCCTCAATCTTGTCCCCCAGGATGCGACCCACACCATTCGACTAACACCCAGGTACCTATTTGCTGCTAGGTGACCAGGGCAACGGGTGTAAGGAAACGCGTCGGAATGTTTCCACCTCGCCGGCAATCGAACTCGGGCCCTCTGTGTGTGAAGCGAGAGCATCAGCCACCAGGCCACCGGGGCACCCATATTGGTGAGTAGAATTTGCTTTTGTATCAACATTGTTTTGGGGAGTTCAAGCAAGGACCTGTAACAGTTAGTTCCGTCCGTTATTCATGTCACTTCAGGACATTAATGTCACTTCAGGACATTAATAAATTCCCTGAAGTGTTTGTCGGTGTTATACTATTTATAACCTGGATTTTTGTTGTGACTTACTAAGTCATAATAACACGATTGCAAACAAAGGCCAGTGCGCTAACCACTGGGCCACTTAGAAATATATCTAATTGGGTGTTGGAGAATCCGGTGGTGTAAATCATTATATCATCAGCAAAGCTAATCATAAAATAATAATAATAATAATATCTTTATTTACTCCAGTGGTTAACGCACTGGCCAGTGACTTTTCAGGACTCGCTCGCCATGGGTTCAAGTCCCACCCGTTCCCTGATTTGATAGGTTTGTTGTGTTCTATGGAATTAGATCAAACTGACTAATGTGAGGAGAAAGATTCGCCTGTACATTTAACTCACTCTTTGAGGATTGTAATAAATGTGATAAATATAGTTTACTTGTGTATGCGTTTGTTTTATGAGTATTGTTGATAATATGTTAAACGTTTCGCCACACAGTGGCTTCATCAGTCCGATACAAAGAAGAATGGTGAAGATCAGCAGTTTGAGGTAATCAGTCCATCAATCTTGAGGGACTGATTACCTCAAACACCTTCTGAGCTTCACCATTCTTCTTTGTATTGGACTGATGCAGCCACTGTGGGGCGAAACGTTTCCACAATAAAGATAACCATGTGTCTAATTCATCAAGACGTAGGTTTTCCGATATGTGGGTAAACATGTGTGTAAACGACATGTGGGTAAACATGTGGGTAAGTGACATGTGGATAAGCAACATGTGGGTAACCAACATGTGGGTAAGCAACATGTGGGTAAGAGACATGTGGGTAAACGACATGTGGGTCAGTCTTGTTGACCTACATTCTTTCTTTTTACCAAAGTCTTAAAGGTAATCAATCTGCCGAAGGTAATGTTCACGTCATTACGGAGGAGAATTATCTTTTTCCAGATGTAAGTTGGCCCTGGTGAGGCGTTATTGAAACTCTGGTTTCAAAGTTCTTTCTCCTCATCTTAGATACTTTCTACAAAATTCTTAGCTCAACCTAACTTAGGAAATGTGTTAGAAATACACTCCACCTCCTGTTTGAAGAGGAAAAACTAAGACGCGGGTAGCGGAGAGTCCTTTTCAGTAAGAGTTTCCGCCCAGCCTTGGGCGAAACGTTGCTAGAAGTTCCACTTGTTGGTTCTTGCCACTGTCTAGCCTTCTGGCCCAAGAACTGTGACCGACATAACCCGCACGACCGAAGACACATGTGTAACACCATCGTATCTTTACTGCCTAAACGTATCGTCTGCGGACCAGGCTTCTCCAGTCCAATAACAGTGAAAACAACACTGACTAGGCTAGGTTAGATTAGGCTAAGCTAGGTGTTAGGCAAGGTTGGGTTCGGTTAGGTTAGGCTAGGCTAGGTTTAAGTTAGGTTAGGTTAGGCTAGGTTTAAGTTAGGTTAGGTTAGGCTAGGCTAAGTTTAGGTTATGTTAGCTTAGGCTAGGTTAGGGTAGGCTAAGTTTAGGTTAGGTTAGGCTAGGTTTAAGTTAGGTTAGGCAAAGCTAGGTTAGGTTAAGCTAGGCTAGGTTTAAGTTAGGTTAGGTTAAGCTAGGCTAGGTTTAAGTTAGGTTAGGGAGGTTAGTTTGAAATGAAGATTTTGATGGTGAGGCGAAGAGGAAATATGGAGAGAGAGAGAGAGAGAGAGAGAGAGAGAGAGAGAGAGAGAGAGAGACAGACAGACAGACAGACAGACAGACAGACAGACAGACAGACAGACAGACAGAGGAAGAATGAAAGGGAAGGGAAGGAGAAGAGGAGATTGGGTAAAAATGGAAGAGTAATGGAAGGGTGTTAGTAAAGAGGGAGAGGGAGAGGGGAAGAAGATAGTTGTTGTGATGGTGGAAAGCGAAATGGAGGAGGGGACGATAATAAAAGAGAAGGGGCGAGGGGAGCAGAGAATGAGCAGGACGAGGGGAAAGAGGCAGCCAGGGAAGAAAGCAAGAACAGAAACTCGTAGGAATGGCAGAGGAAGAGATAATGATGAGGGGGAAGAGGAGAGGTGGTAAATGTACTCGCCGATTTGTGTTCGCCGGGGGTTGAGTCCCGGCTCTCCCAAGGTTCCAAGTAAATATGCGCTATTGTGAGCGCTCAAGGAGAATTCACAAATCGTTTGTGTGAGGACGTAATTTTAACTCTCTCTCTCTCTCTCTCTCTCTCTCTCTCTCTCTCTCTCTCTCTCTCTCTCTCTCTCTCTCTCTCTCTCTCTCTCTCTCTCTCTTTTACACAAGGTTTTACAAGGTTATTAAGGATTCCTAACTTTATTTACAAGCTAAAAGCTATTACCTACATCAGTTCATTTGAAACCATTT
The DNA here is from genome assembly GCA_009830355.1 of Cherax destructor. Lineage (NCBI taxonomy): Eukaryota > Metazoa > Arthropoda > Malacostraca > Decapoda > Parastacidae > Cherax > Cherax destructor. The sequence goes on from WNWK01000243.1 coordinate 37,773, forward strand.
TTATTGTTATGAGACATACAGGTAGGGAACAGGATGAAGTTGGAGCCATCTGTGGGCCAGCTATTTCATTTGTTCAACTGACTTTATTTCGTTGATATCATTATGCTGTACGAACGTGTTCCAGACTCGAGTCATCCTGGAAATAAAGGATCTCAGATGAAGTGATGTTCTGGACAATGTTGCAGCCAGAGTGAAGTTACTGCTTACTGCCCGTCTTGTGGTGTAGTAGCTCACTTTTCGCTGGTCTCAGAGTGGAGCCAAGTGTGGTACCTTGACAGTGTTGGCCTTTTACATAACAGTAAGGCCGCCCACATCCCTCCGGTGTTGAAGGCTCTGCTGAAATTATAGATCTATCCAGGATGGGTCCAGGCGAGAGATGAGTCGTCTTGCTCTGTTTTCTGTTCTATCAAGAAGTTGTAGATGTGACGGAGGGCAGGCAGTCCAAGACAGTGGAGCATACTCAAGGTGTGAGTGTACTTGTGCCTCATACAGAAACCTTCAACCTCTACTGTCGAGCAGATGCATGCAAAATACATCGAAGTGCTGTAAGCTTCCTGCGCCTTGTTTGCAAGATTTACAAAGTAGTTCTTCATGGTCAGTTTGGAGTCAAATTTCACTCAAAGGATATCAACTTCGTAGCCAAGTATCAACACTCTCTCATTCATTTATTATTATCTCTCTCTCTCTCTCTCTCTCTCTCTCTCTCTCTCTCTCTCTCTCTCTCTCTCTCTCTCTCTCTCTCTCTCTCTATCTATCTATCTCTCGATAACAAGAACACTAACAAAAGCAACAACAAAATTCTTCAACTACTAGCAGGGGTCGATTCACAGCTCCTGCTTGTGTGTATGTGTGTGTGTATGTTTGTTTGTGTGTGTGTGTGTGTGTACTCACTCACCTATATGTACTCACCTATGTGTGTGTGTGTGTGCGTGTGTGTGTGTGTGTGTATGTATGTGTGTGTGTGTGTGTGTGTGTGTGTAGTTTCCTCTGGTAATATATCAAGTAAAGTAAGCATCAAGGCCACGCCCACTAAGGAAGGGGTTGCCAGTGATCGCCTGTGAGGGTTGCCGACTATCACAGCATTTCTCTCCTTTATTCCCACACCTAGTTGATGCAGAAGAACATGCCAGTTTGTAAGGTCCTTGTGTGTGTGTGTGTGTGTGTTAGGTAGTTACCATTTTGTCCTAGGCACATGTCGATTAGACACTAGGTCTGTTGTATATGCGTGCGTGTGTGTGGTGAGTGTGTGTACTCACCTAGTTGTGGTTGCAGGGGTCGATTCATAGCTCCTGGCCCCTGAGTGTGTGTGTGTGTGTGTGTGTGTCTGTGTCTGTGTGTTAGTTACCATATGCGTGTGTGTTCTTGTAATTGTTGGTGCTTTACTCATGTTGCGTCTTGTACATTCATGTTTTTCTCTCACTCTTTTCGTGTTTGTATCTCTCTCTCTCTCTCTCTCTCTCTCTCTCTCTCTCTCTCTCTCTCTCTCTCTCTCTCTCTCTCTCTCTCTCTCTCTTCAACAGAGTTAAGGAGGGAGAGGAAACACTCACAGTCATGGTAATGTAAGCATTTGGCTCCCTCAAGGATGTCTGCTGGAACCCCTCCTGTTTCTGGTGCACGTAAATGAATGGTGAACACACTCCTCTTCCTTTTGCTCGTAAATTAATAGTGAACACACACTTCCTCTTCCTGGTACTCGTAAATGAATAGTGAAACGGATTCACTAAGTCTCCCTTCAAGGCAGGCGAAATTACTGAGCTGGAAAACTTACAGAGAATCTTCACAGCTCGTATAAACTCAGTCAAGCACGTAAATTACTGGGAACGCTGGAAGTGCCTAGAATTGTACGCCTTAGAACGTAAGCGAGAAAGATACATCATAATCTACACCTGGAACACTCCGGAGGGATTGGTACCAAACCTTCACACCGAAATTACTACTTATGAACACAAGAGGTTTGGCAGACGGTACAGAAGAGTAGGGAAAAAAGAACTCAATAAGTGTTCAGGGATCACGACTCTTCAACTCCCTCGCTTCATGCATAATGAGGCTTACCAACAAACCTCTGGCTGTCCTCAAGAAAGAACTCGACAGATTCCTCGACAACAGTTCCTAATTAACCGGGTTGTGGTGCATACGTTGGACTGCGGGCAGCGGGCACTAACAGCGTGATTGATCAGGCCAACAACCAGGAGGCCTGGTGTGGGACCGAGCCGCGGGGGCGGTGACCTCCGGAAGCTACTATAGGTAAACTCCAAATCCCCCAAGGGTCCTTTGTAGGGCCCGAAACATAATCTACGGTGTGGAAAGTGTGGGTTATTTGTGAATTGTTCCAGCCACGGAGGGACCCACCCAACACCTGTGAAGTAATAAGACCAGGAGGATGATACCTTCCCCCCAACACCTGCATTCAGAGCTGGGAGATCCTGTCTGACCAGACTACTGGAGTTCTGTGTCACAGACATTGAGGTAATGTTAAAAAAAATATAGATAACTTACAAGCTGACTGCATCCTTCTGGACTACAAGAAAGCACTAGACGCGTCTCCACCCAAATCTGATCCACAAGCTGGTCGAGCAAGCAACACTGATCCACAAGCTGGTCGAGCAAGCAACACTGATCCACAAGCTGGTCGAGCAAGCAACACTGGAAAGGGAATGTCATCCAGTGGATCAAGGAGTACCTAAAAGACAAAAGACAGAGAGTGACAACATGAGTTTGTATTCGGGTAACAAGTGGGGTTCCCCAAGGATCAGTACCAGAACCAATTCCTCTGATATATGAAAGTTACATGTCAGATAGGGGTCGAATTATTTGTATCTCTGCATATTATTTTAAGCTACTGAGAATACGAAGAGGAGAGGACGATAAGGGCCTCCAGGGAGATTGAGACGTGGTCAAACAAGTGGCTGTTGGAGTTCAATCTAAATAAGTGCAATGTTATGAATTTCGGGGAAGGGCAGGGCAGCCTTGGAGCGGAATACAGTCTAGGAGGTGACAAACTACAAGTATCGATGAACAAAAAGGATCTAAGAGTGAGCACTACACCTAACATATCCCCGGAAGAGCACATAAACCGTATGATATCAGGATCCTGTGCGAGGCTATCGAATCTTAGAACTCTTTAAGGCTCTCTTCATAATAAACATGATAAACCACGGTACGGGTGGGATTTGACCCCATGGCTTAGCGGGTTACGCATTGACCTGGAGTTTTACGACTGACCCCTCCCGTTCCCTGGTTTATTTCCAGTCGTATTATTACGATTTCGTGAGTCATGAACATGTTCTCCATCTTAAAACATGCAGCACCATATTTGTAAGGAGACTTGTCCCTGAAGTGAGAAGTTTACTGTATGAAGAGAGACTAGAGGACTTAAGACCTGGAAGAGAGGAAGAATAGGAGGACATGATTACGACGTAAAAGATACTCGGAGGAGCTGACGGGTTAAATAAGTATAGACTGCACTACAAGGGTGAGTTAAAGGAAGGTTAGAAAAGCAGATTATTCACGTAGATGTTAGGAAGTGGTTTTTCAGTCCTGGAGTAGCAGGAAAGTGGAAGAGTTAACAATACAAACACACACACACGCACACACACACAACAACAACAACAACAGAAACAACAACAACAAGGGGTGACAATTGGAAGTTGAAGACTCAGATGAGTCACAGGGATGTTAGGAAGTATTTCTTTAGTCATAGAGTTGTCAGGAAGTGGAATATTTGGAAAGTGATGTAGTGGAGGCAGGAATCATACATAGCTTTAAGAAGAGGTATGATAAAGCTGTTGGAGCAGGGAGCGAGTGGACCTAGTAGCGACCAGCGAAGAGGCGGGACCAGGAGCTATGACTCGATCCCTGCAACCACAATTAGGTGAGTACACACACACACACACACACACACACAACACACACACACACGCACACACACACACAACCATACACACACACAACCACACACACACCACAACCACACACACACACAACCACACACACACACACAACAGGCCTAGTGTCTAATCGACATGTGCCTAGGATAAAATGGTAACTAACACACACACACACACACACAAGAAGGGAGGCCCAACGGCAATAAGAAAATGACATAGCAGCGAAAGCTAAATCTGACCCGAAGCTGTTGTACAGCCACATCAGGAAGAAAACGACAGTCAAGGACCAGGTAATCAGGCTGAGGAAGGAAGGAGGGAAGGTCACAAGAAACGACCGTGAAGTATGTGAGGAACTCAACATGAGATTCAAAGAAGTGTTCACAGAGGAGACAGAAGAGACCCCAGAAAGACGGGGAGGTGGGGTACACCTTCAAGTGTTGGACGCAATACATACAAACGAGGAAGAAGTGAAGAGGCTGCTAAGTGAGCTAGATACCTCAAAGGCGATGGGGCCACATAACATCTCTCCATGGGTCCTGAGAGAGGGAGCAGAGGCGCTATGTGTACCACTAACAACAATCTTCAACACATCTATAGAAACAGGGCGACTACCTGAGGTATGGAAGACAGCAAATGTAGTTCCAATTTTTAAAAAATGAGAGAGACACGAAACTCTCACCTAGAGACCAGTGTCACTGACATGTATAGTATAAAAAGTCATGGAAAAGATCATCAGGAGAAGAGTGGTGGAGCACCTAGAAAAGAATGAGTTTATCAAAAACAGCCAACACGGTTTCAGGGACGAGAAATCCTGTGTCACAAACCTACTGGAGTTCTATGACAGGGTGATAGCAGTAAGACAGGAGAGAGAGTGGGGTGAATAGATTGCATTTTCTTGGACTGTAAGAAAGCGTTTGACACAGTTCCACACAAGAGACTAGTGCAAAAGCTGGAGGACCAGGCAGGGATAACAGGGAAGGCACTGCAATGGATCAGGGAATACCTGTCAGGAAGACAACAGCGAGTCATGGTACGTGGCGAGACGTTAGAGTGGGCGCTTGTGACGAGCGGGGTTCCACAGGGTCAGTCCTAGGTCCCGTGCTGTTTCTGGTATTTGTGAATGACATGACGGAAGGAATAGACTCCGAAGTGTTCCTGTTTGCAGATGATGTAAAGTTGATGCGAGGAATTCAATCGAACGGGGACGAAGCAGAACTACAAAGGAATCTGGACAGGCTGCAAGCCTGGTCCAGCAACTGGCTCCTGGAGTTCAACCCCACCAAGTGCAAAGTCATGAAGATTGGGGAAGTGCAAAGAAGACCGCAGACGGAGTACAGCCTAGGGGAGCCAGAGACTACAAACAACACTCAGGGAAAAGGATGTTGGGGTGAGTATAACACCGAGCACATCTCCTGAGGCGCACATCAAGAAGGGTCAGAGGAGACATGATAACGACATACAAAATACTGTGGGGAATCGACAAGGTAGACAGTGACAGGATGTTCCAGAGAGAGAACACAGAAACAAGGGGACACAACTGGAAGCTGAAGACTCAGATGAGTCAAAGGGATGTTAGGAAGCATTTCTTCAGCCATAGAGTAGTCAGGAAGTGGAATAGTCTAGAGAAAGATATAGTGGAGGCAGGAACCATACATAGTTTTAAGACAAGGTATGATAAAGCTCATGGAGCAGGGAGAGCAGAGACCCAGTAGCGGACAGCGAAGAGGCGGGGCCAGGAGCTGAGTCTCGACCCCTGCAACCACAATTAGGTGAGTACAATTAGGTGAGTACATCAACCAAATAACTGCGGCAGCATAGGGCGCCTAGCTAACCTAAGAACAGCATTCCGACATCTTATTAAGGAATCGTTCAGGACCCTGTACACTGTTTACGTTAGGCCCATACTGGAGTATGCAGCACCAGTTTGGAACCCACACCTAGCCAAGCACGTAAGGAAACTAGAGAAAGTGAAAAGGTTTGCAACTAGGCTAGTTCCGGAGTTAAGGGGTATGTCCTACGAGGAGAGGTTAAGAGAAATCGACCTGACGACACTGGAGGACAGGAGAGATAGGGGGGATATGATAACGACATACAAAATACTGAGAGGAATCGACAAGGTGGATAGAGACAGGATGTTCCAGAGATGGGACACAGCAACAAGGGGACACAGTTGGAAGTTGAAGACCCAGATGAATCACTGGGATGTTAGGAAGTATTTCTTCAGTCACAGAGTTGTCGGGAAGTGGAATAGTCTGGGAAGTGATGTAGTGGAGGCAGGATCCACACATAGCTTTAAGAAGAGGTATGATAAAGCTCATGCAGCGGGAAGAGTGACCTAGTAGCTGCAAGCGATGAGGCGGGGCCAGGAGCTGTGACTCGACCCCTGCAACCACAACTGGGTGAGTACATCTCTAAGACGTGCTTCCGGTGCCTCGAACCCCCTCCAAAAACGCTACAAACCTGCTCCCGTAACCTTAAACTGACGCGGTCTCTCCCTCCCCTCTCCCTCCCCCTACCTCCCCCCCAAGGTAGCAGTAAGTTCAGGTTAACGGGATCTACCAAATCAGGGTCACTGAGCCCGGGTTACAAGAGAGCTTGGAACAGGCTCCTCTTACGCCATTCTCCCCTTTCCCTCCCCTCCCCCTTTTCCTCTTGCCCCTCGCCTCCCCTTTATGCCTCCTCTTCCCCTTACATTCCCCCCGTCCTCTTTCTCCCCCTCTTTTTTTCCTTTCCAGTAATTTTTGGTGCCACGTCTCTGATTTTCAAGATATCTTCGTAAAAAAATTAGTTTCTACTGTGGGATGGTGATGGGATAGGCCTTCCTATGGGATAGTGATGGGATAGGCCTTCCTGAGAGGTGGTAATTCCGAAGTGAGGCTGATGAACCTTTAATGGAATACTGGACGATATCCTCGTTGTCCTACTGAAGTCTCCCAGCTTAGGTTCACAGATTTTAACACTATGTGCCCTACCTGGAGGGTATTCCGGGGATCAACGCCCCCGCAGCCCGGTCCATGACCAGGCCTCCTGGTGGATCAGGGCCTGATCAACGAGGCTGTTACTTTTTGGCCGCACGTAGTCCAACGTACGAACCACAGCCCGGCTGATCCGGCACCGACATTAGGTATCTGTCCAGCTCCCTCTTGAAGACACCCAGTGGTCTATTGGTAATGCCCCTTATGGCTGGTGGGAGGCTATTGAACAGTCTTGGGCCCCGGACACTTAGTGCGTTTTCTCTAAGTGTACCAGTGGCGCCCCTAGTTTTCATTGGGCGTATGTTGCATCGCCTGTCAAGTCTTTTGCTTTCGTAGGGAGTGATTTACGTGTTCAGATTAGGAACCAGTCCCTCCAAAATCTTCCAGGTGTAGATTATGATATATCTCTCTCCTGCGCTCCAGTGAATACAAGTCTAGTGCTTCCAGGCGTTCCCAGTAGTTAAGGTGTTTGATGGAACTTATACGTGCAGTAAAGGTTCTCTGTACATTCTCTAGATCTGCAATTTCACCTGCCTTGAATGGGGATGTTAATGTACAGCAGTATTCAAACCTAGAGAGAACAAGTGATTTAAAGAGGATGATCATTGGCTTAATCCTGTGTGATGGAATATGACAGTGAAACACCATCCTGTGTGATGGAATATGACAGTGGAACACCATCCTGTGTGATGGAATATGACAGTGAAACACCATCCTGTGTGATGGAATATGACAGTGGAACACCATCCTGTGTGATGGAATATGACAGTGGAACACCATCCTGTGTGATGGAATATGACAGTGAAACACCATCCTGTGTGATGGAATATGACAGTGGAACACCATCCTGTGTGATGGAATATGACAGTGAAACACCATCCTGTGTGATGGAATATGACAGTGGAACACCATCCTGTGTGATGGAATATGACAGTGGAACACCATCCTGTGTGATGGAATATGACAGTGAAACACCATCCTGTGTGATGGAATATGACAGTGAAACACCATCCTGTGTGATGGAATATGACAGTGGAACACCATCCTGTGTGATGGAATATGACAGTGGAACACTATCCTGTGTGATGGAATATGACAGTGGAACACCATCCTATGTGATGGAATATGACTGGAGCATAGCTGGGCTCAGTTCTCACTGTGTAACCATCATATAGAATAACGTAGCAGCACACTGCTGATGTATCTATTTTTACTAAATACAGAAAAATGAGTGAGGGGAAGAGAGAAATAAAGAGATAAAGAGTGAGAAAGAAAGAGAGAGAGAGAGAGAGAGAGAGAGAGAGAGAGAGAGAGAGAGAGAGAGAGAGAGAGCTCTGCCTCAGGGTAACGCTTTTCATTTGTCCAAATATCTGTTTACCTTTGCGCGCTAGATGCGCAGTGCGCAACGTACGGCAAAAAAAAATCAGCGTTATATTTGTATCGCTTTATATGGGTGGTAAATACTTGATCCAAGGAATTGGAGCTACCCTCTCTTTATCCTTGGATCAAACCTGATTAATTCTCCGTTCCCCAGGCGCTGTATGACCCCCAACTGATTTAGCGCTCCCACATTACAGTAAGAATAATAATAATAATAATGCCAACAACAAATTTATTTAATACTAAATTAAGAACGAGTTATCTCTTCCTTTGTCTCTCAGTTATCTCTCCCTGCCTCTCTCCCAGTTATCTTTCTCTATCTTCCAGTTATCTCTCCTTTTATCTCTCTTCCGATTATATCTTCCTGTCTCTCTTCCTCTTATCTCTTCCTATCTCTCCTACAGTTATCTATCCCTGTCTTCCAGATATATCTGTCTCTCCCTCTCTTTCTCTCCACCATTTATATATCCTTGTCTCTCTTCCAGTCATCTCTCCCTTTGTCTTCTATTTATCTCTCACTTTGTCTTCTATTTATCTCTCTTTGTCTCTTTTCCATTTATCTCTCCCTTTGTCTTTCTCCCAGTTATTTCTCCCTGTCTCTCCTGCACTTATCTCTCTCTTTGCGTCCCCCATTCATTTTCCCATGCCCCATCTCCCACTTCTTGTCGTTGTTTATCTTCTCCAGCTTTCTACTTTCTCTTTCTTCCTATCCCTTTCTTCTATCCAATCTCTCTCTCTCTCTCTCTCTCTCTCTCTCTCTCTCTCTCTCTCTCTCTCTGTTTATTTTTTCCTTAATAAATATCCTGTGTTGACCATTTGTTTGTACCCTACATTATTATTATTATTATTATATTATTATTATTATTATTATTATTATTATTATTATTATTATTATTATTATTATTATAAATTATTATTATTATTAATTATCATTGTTAATTATTATTATTAGTATGGATACGAGTTGCACAATAAACTAGCCACTACCATCCACAGGATGTATATAGAGTGCACAATAAACTAGCCACTACCATCCACAGGATGTATATAGAGTGCACAATAAACTAGCCACTACCATCCACAGGATGTATATAGAGTGCACAATAAACTAGCCACTACCATCCACAGGATGTATATAGAGTGCACAATAAACTAGCCACTACCATCCACAGGATGTATATAGAGTGCACAATAAACTAGCCACTACCATCCACAGGATGTATATAGAGTGCACAATAAACTAGCCACTTCCGTTAACAGACTGGGAAGGAAAAAAAACAGACCTGTTGCACACTCCTTCCAAGAAAATTTAAGTTTTTCTCGAGTTTAAAAGCAAAATTCGTGTCTTTAAGCCATGCCATATCTCCCTCTGTGTGTCTCAAAGTTATCTCTCTGTCTCTCCTCCAGTTATCTCATCCTGTGCGTCCTCCATTCATTTTCTCATGCACTATCTCCCGTTTCTTGTCGCTGTTCATCATCTCCAAGTTCACGAAGTTGAACTTGCTTAATCTTTGCCACGAAAAGTTTTCTTCTAATCTTCTAATCAATATTTTGGTTATCTAAGGTTAAGTAAGCACATTATATACTTCATGTTATCATGTTGTGTATAGAAATTAAGAGTGATACATGCATTGACAAAAATTAATCTTATCTAATGTAAATTCAATGTGTGTATATATATATATATATATATATATATATATATATATATATATATATATATATATATATATATATATATATATATATATATTTTTAGCAAGACAACCACTATGAAAAAATATAGAGGAATTCCAAGCGCTTTCGTGACTACTCACATTATCAAGGAACTATAACAGGAAAACATGACAAGAGGACTTATATAAGGGGCGAGACTACACCTCACAGTCACATCACACTAACAAAGACTACACCTCACAGTAGCGTAACATCTCACGACTCTGTGAAGAGGAACATAAGAAAGGACCTGAAACTCTTCCCAAGAATTAAGATTAGTCCAATTTATCATTAAATTCTTCCCAAATTTTATTAATTATAAATGAATCCAATTTATATAAACCAAAAGAAATATTCATATTATTTTCAAAACTGCTTTTAATGAAACATGATTCTATTATATTTCTCTCAACCATGGACTTGCTTGATACAACCTTCTCAGCATTTTGAAAATCAATTGGATGGTTAAAATCTCTCACATGAATAAATAGAGCATTAGAATCTTGTCCAGTTCTAATGCTATATTTATGTTGTTTTAATCTTAGTTCAAGACTTTTACCAGTTTGACCATAATAAACTTTATCGCATATTTTACAGGGAATCTTATAGACACATCCGTCAGCATTTTGGGGGGAATTTTTTATCAAAAGTCTTTTTACTGTATCAAGATTTTTAAATACAACTTTGATATTAAAATTCTTAAGAAAGGACCTGCAGTGGTGGACCAAAGGACCTGCAGTGGTGGACCAAAGGACCTGCAGTGGTGGACCTGACTTAACTCAGTGGTGGACCTGACTTAACTCAGTGGTGGACCTGACTTAACTCAGTGGTGGACCTGACTTAATTCAGTGGTGGACCTGACTTAACTCAGTGAAGACGTGTCTTGTGTGCTCTCTGTCAATCTGAAGAAGATGTCCTCTCTTGAGCTACTCTACCAGCAGCTGAAGGAAGAACTGAGGGTAGCTAAGCTTGAGATACAGCGACTGACTGAGGAAAACAAGAGGATTCGTAGTAATCCTCCTGTTGAGAATCCTCAAGCCAGGAAAGGAACCTGGACAGTGGCTAAAACGCATGGGACAAAGTTAAGGCTCAAGAGGACGGGTGGAGAGGTAGAAACAACGAAGACCCAGGAGAATGTTGTGGAAACATCGAACCCATTCTCCGTGCTACCCGATGAATGTGAGTCGACTTCTGGGAGCGTCACGACGAAAGACACAAAGGAAGGTAAAAACATTGTTAAGTAAAAGGACACAATTGCAACTAATGTGACATTTTATTGTGGCAACGTTTCGCTCTCCAGGAGCTTTCTCAAGCCGTTACAAGCGATAAATGGACATAGTTGGTATATATACTGTCAAGGTGAGGTGAAAACACTAGTGGTGTTAGAAATAGTAGTGATATAAGTAGTATTAGTAGTAGTAGTAGTAGTAGTAGAAGTAATACAATAAGGTAGTACAATCAATATGCACGTGAGTAAAAGGTGATAAAACAAATACTTGGGTAGTATAACAATAGGTTAGACAAATATTTCTGCTGGAGGTTGAAATATAAAAGGCCAGTAGAGTGTTCCACATCTACGATGTGCTAAACTAACAGGAGAGACTATGTGATGGTAGGGTTTACTGTTTTCAGGAGGATTCTTGCTAAGACTTCAGAGATGGTGAAGCTGCCTTTGTTTTGTTTAATTGTGTTAGAAACAGAGATAAGTGCTGATTCAAGGCATTTTCGACTACGGAAATTAGTTTCTTTGATTACTAGTCGGGCGTCTTTGAATTTCATGAGATGATTGTTGGAATTTCGGTGTTGTACGCAGGCGTTGTTCAGGTTATCGTTTCTGCATGCATTCATGTGTTCATTGATGCGTGTCTCGAGGTTTCTTGCTGTTTCTCCTACATAAATTCTGTCGCAGCCTCCACAGGGTATAGTGTAGACCCCTGCGTTGACTGGTTCATGGTGCTTGGATCTAGTCTTGGTTAGATCCTTAATAGAAGTACTGGAAGCGATGGCGACTCTAGTGTTAGCTTGTGCAAATACTTTAGAAATGTTGGATGCAACCTGGCTGTTGGGAAGAATTATAACTTTGTTTGGAGTGGAATTGACGCGTGGAGAATTATATATATATATATATATATATATATATATATACATACCAACTATGTCCATTTATCGCTTGTAACGGCTTGAGAAAGCTCCTGGAGAGCGAAACGTTGCCACAATAAAATGTCACATTAGTTGCAATTGTGTCCTTTTACTTAACATATTGTCGGTAATTCTACCAATATTATTACAAAAACATTGTTGTTGTTGGGGACAGTCAGGTTAGGTACATGGATAGGGCTTTCTGTTTGATTGATAGGAGTAGGAGACAGAGGGTTTGCTTTCCTGGGGCTGGGATGGAGGATATTGTTAGCCGTCTGGACGACATCATGAGAGGTAATGGGAGCAATCCTATTATCTGTCTCAGTGCTGGAGGCAACGATGTTGGCAGACGTAGGAGTGAGGACCTGACTAGCAGGTTTAGGTCAGCAATAGACATAATTAGGAAGAAGGGTGGGAACCCTGTCATATGTGGTATTTTGCCAAGGAGAGGAGTTGGAAATGAATGGCTGTCCAGGGCAATTGGTGTCAATTGCTGGCTGGACAAATACTGTAAGGAAAATTCAGTAACATTCATTGACAACTGGGACCTCTTCTATGGCAGAAATGACATGTATGCCAGGGATGGGGTTCACTTATCCAGGTCTGGGGTGGGGGCACTGGCAACTGCAGTGGAGGGAGCTGTTAGGGCTTTAAACTAGAAATAGTTAGTGGTATGGGTTTTGGGGGGAAAACAGAGAAGTCCCAGTGTAGTAATATTATAAGTTGTAGGAGAACTAGTAATAGGCAGAATAAGGTGGACAGTGGAAAGCTAGTGACACTAGATGACAAGGACAGTAATAGGTATAGTGGAAAAACAGAGATGAGCAGGAAGGGTAAAGAGAAAGGAGGGTCTCTAAATATATATTACACCAATAGTCGTAGTGCTAGGAATAAGATGGACGAGTTGAGATTAGTTGCAAGTACGGGTAATATTGATGTTTTTGCAATAACTGAGACATGGTTTAATATGAAAAATCGGGACTTGCCTGCCGAATGTCACATTCAGGGTTTTAAATTGTTCCAAGTAGACAGAAGTATCGGGAAAGGGGTGGGGTGGCACTCTATGTCCGTGATCATTTAAATTGTTGCATAAAAACGGGTATAAAGTCTGAATTAACACATACAGAGTCTGTCTGGATAGAATTTTCAGAGGGTGTGAAAAATTGATTTTAGGCGTGATTTACCGTCCTCCAAACTTAGATAGGGAACAAGGGAGACTACTTTGGGAGGAAATTGTTAAGGCCACAAGACACGATAACGTAGTAATTCTAGGGGACTTTAACTTTAGTCAGATTGATTGGAATTTCATGACAGGGAATTTAGAATCTAACGACTTTTTAGAAGTTGTTCAGGATTGCTTTTTGAAGCAGTTTGTAACAGAACCTACAAGGGGAAATAACCTGCTTGACTTGGTTCTGGCAAGCAAGGAAACCCTTGTTAATAATTTAGAAATTACAGAGGAACTCGGCTCAAGCGACCACAAGTCAATTACCTTTAGCATTGAATGGATGTATGATAGTAGGGATAATTCAGTAATGGTCCCAGATTTTCGCTTAGCAGATTATAATGGACTTAGAGAACACTTATCAACTGTGGACTGGGGTGAAGAAGAGAGGTATCAATATGACAGTTTTCTTAACACTATACAGGCTGCCCAAAGAACATTTATCCCGTATAAAGAAATTAGATCAAGTAGAAATGACCCAAAATGGATGAATAATAGGCTCAAATATCTTTTAGGGCAGAAGAAAGGAATTTATAGGCGCATAAAAAGAGGTGAGGGTCATCTTATAAATCAGTATACTGACATTAAGAGGGACGTTAAAAGGGAATAAGAAAATCTAAACGGGACTATGAAATTAAAGTTGCTAGGGATTCAAAAACTAACCCAAAAAGTTTTTCCAGGTTTATAGAACAAAAGTTAGGGATAAGATAGGTCCCCTTAAAAATAACTTTGGGCATCTTACTGACAAGGAGAATGATATGTGCTCTATTTTTAATAATTATTTTCTCTCGGTTTTCACACAGGAAGACATTAATAATATCCCAGTAATTAATTTTTACAGAGGCCCAGAAGAAGATAAATTATGTAATATCACAGTCACTAGCGAAATGATTATGAAACAGCTGGACCGACTGAAACAAAATAAATCGCCGGGTCCTGATGAGCTTTTTGCAAGGGTTCTTAAGGAATGCAAAATGGAACTCTGTGAACCAATATCTAACATTTTTAATTTATCTCTTCAAACAGGTGTAGTGTCTGATATGTGGAAGATGGCTAATGTAATTCCTATTTTTAAAGCAGGGGACAAGTCACTACCGTCAAACTACCGCCCAATAAGCCTGACCTCAATTGTAGGCAAATTACTAGAGTCAATTATAGCTGATATTATTAGAAGCCATCTAGATAACCATAATTTGATTAATGATACCCAGCATGGATTCACGAGGGCCGTTCCTGCCTATCTAATTTATTAACCTTCTTCAGTAAAGCTTTTGAGGCTGTTGATCACGATAAAGAATTCGATATTGTTTATTTAGACTTTAGTAAGGCTTTTGATAGAGTACCGCACCAGAGACTGTTAAAGAAAGTGGCAGCTCATGGCATTGGGGGAAAAGTGCTGTCATGGATCGAGTCATGGCTCACCAATAGGAAGCAGAGAGTGTGCATAAATGGGGTTAAATCCGAATGGGGACTTGTAACAAGTGGTGTTCCACAGGGATCAGTCTTAGGCCCATTGTTATTTATAATATATATCAATGACCTTGATGAGGGAATTACTAGTGATATGAGCAAATTCGCCGACGACACGAAGATAGGTAGGATAATTTATTCAAACATAGATGTCATAGAACTTCAGGAAGATTTAGACAAACTTAATTCGTGGTCAGAAAAGTGGCAGATGCAGTTCAATGTAGATAAATGCAAGGTTCTGAAGCTCGGGAGTGTCCATAACTCAAGCACTTATAAGTTGCTGCAGTGTTCCTCCTTTCTTATGTTCTTATGTTCTTAGTAGTTGATGAGTGGAACAGTCTGCCTAGTAGGGTTATTGAAGCTAGGACCTTGGGTAGTTTAAAATTTAGGTTGGATAAATTCATGAGTGAGAGGGGTTGGATTTGAGTGGGACTCGCACATGAGTAAATAGAATTATCAAAGCTTATTTCTTGGGTAGCATTGAAGATTGTGTTGAGCAAACATTCTGTTAGTGGGACGGATTGTGAAGGACCTGCCTAGTATGGGCCAACAGGCCTGCTGCAGTGTTCCTCCTTTCTTATGTTCTTATGTTAAATAACGTAGAACTTAGCCATACAGATTGCGAGAAGGACTTGGGGGTGATGGTAAGCAGCAACCTTAAACCAAGACAGCAATGCCTAAGCGTACGTAATAAGGCAAATAGATTACTGGGATTTATATCAAGAAGTGTTAGCAACAGAAGTCCAGAGGTTATATTACAGCTTTATACATCATTAGTAAGGCCTCACCTAGATTACGCAGCTCAGTTCTGGTCTCCATATTACAGAATGGACATAAATTCGTTAGAAAACATTCAGCGTAGAATGACTAAATTAATACATAGCATTAGAAATCTTCCTTACGAAGAAAGATTGAAGACCCTAAAATTACATTCACTTGTAAGACGTAGAATGAGGGGAGACATGATCGAGGTATACAAGTGGAAAATGGGTATTAACAAAGGGGATATAAATAAGGTCTTGAGGATATCTCTCCAAGAGAGAACCCGCAATAATGGATTCAAGTTAGATAAGTTTAGATTTAGAAAGGATATAGGAAAGTATTGGTTTGGAAATAGGGTAGTTGATGAGTGGAACAGTCTGCCTAGTAGGGTTATTGAAGCTAGGACCTTGGGTAGTTTCAAATTTAGGTTGGATAAATTCATGAGTGAGAGGGGTTGGATTTGAGTGGGACTCGCGCATGAGTGGGTAGAATTGTCAAAGCTTATTTCTTGGGTAGCTTTGAAAATTGGGTTGAGCAAATATTCTGTTAGTGGGATGGATTGTGAAGGACCTGCCTAGTATGGGCCAACAGGCCTGCTGCAGTGTTCCTCCTTTCTTATGTTCTTATGTTCTTATCAATCAAGTTTTCATGGTAAGGGAGAACCAACATATTTTTGGTTGAATAAGGTTGGTTGTCCCTTTTTGGATTGTAAAAAGTATTCCTAGCTATTTTAAAAGATTTATCAATTATGTTTCTTGGGTATTTTAAATCATTAGCTATTTCATAAATTTTAGAGATTTCTTCATCTATGAACTCTGGACTACAAATACGTAAAGCTCTCAAAAACATTGAAGAAAAAACCGACACTTTAACTCTATCTTGATGTGAAGAGTAATAGTGTACATAGGAACAATTATTTGTAGGTTTTCTGTAAATTTTAAATTTAAAATCAATGTTACCCTTAATAATAAAAACATCTAGGAAGGACAATGAGTTATTTACTTCGAATTCAACAGTAAAATTTATAGAATGAGCTAAGCTATTTAATTTAACAAGGAAATGGTTTATATCTACATTCTTAGGCATAAGGCACAAAATATCATCAACATATCTATACCACTTAGCTCTATAGGGAAGGATAGTGTTAAGCAATCTTGTTTCGAAAAATTCCATATATAAGTTACTAAGAACAGGTGAAAGAGGATTTCCCATTGCCATACATTATCATAGTTCCTTGATAATGTGAGTAGTCACGAAAGCGCTTGGAATTCCTCTATATTTTTTCATAGTGGTTGTCTTGCATATTTTGATATCACCTGTTTACTGTGATCTTTTTGCATATATATATATATAAATATATATATAAGTTAAATAACGTAGAACTTAGCCATACAGATTGCGAGAAGGACTTGGGGGTGATGGTAAGCAGCAACCTTAAACCAAGACAGCAATGCCTAAGCGTACGTAATAAGGCAAATAGATTACTGGGATTTATATCAAGAAGTGTTAGCAACAGAAGTCCAGAGGTTATATTACAGCTTTATACATCATTAGTAAGGCCTCACCTAGATTACGCAGCTCAGTTCTGGTCTCCATATTACAGAATGGACATAAATTCGTTAGAAAACATTCAGCGTAGAATGACTAAATTAATACATAGCATTAGAAATCTTCCTTACGAAGAAAGATTGAAGACCCTAAAATTACATTCACTTGTAAGACGTAGAATGAGGGAGACATGATCGAGGTATACAAGTGGAAAATGGGTATTAACAAAGGGGATATAAATAAGGTCTTGAGGATATCTCTCCAAGAGAGAACCCGCAATAATGGATTCAAGTTAGATAAGTTTAGATTTAGAAAGGATATAGGAAAGTATTGGTTTGGAAATAGGGTAGTTGATGAGTGGAACAGTCTGCCTAGTAGGGTTATTGAAGCTAGGACCTTGGGTAGTTTCAAATTTAGGTTGGATAAATTCATGAGTGAGAGGGGTTGGATTTGAGTGGGACTCGCGCATGAGTGGGTAGAATTGTCAAAGCTTATTTCTTGGGTAGCATTGAAAATTGGGTTGAGCAAATATTCTGTTAGTGGGACGGATTGTGAAGGACCTGCCTAGTATGGGCCAACAGGCCTGCTGCAGTGTTCCTCCTTTCTTATGTTCTTATGTTCTTATATATATATATATATATATATATATATATATATATATATATATATATATATATATATATATATATATATAACAAAGATGTGGGAGGGAAAGGAAGGAGGTGAAGGTGAAGGTATATATATATATATATATGCAGTAATATCTCAGTAAACAGATATCGCAATATGTAAAACAGGCTTTGTGAAAAATGTAGTTAACTTCTAAGCGCTTTCGTGATTCCTCACGTTATCAAGGAAATGTGAAAAATCACAAAATCGCTTGGACGTTCACTATTTTTTTCATATACACTCATACAAACATATTTACATCACAGTTTTCAGGCTTTTTTCGCTTAGTGTTCAGCCTGGCTCTTGTGCTATCTCGTCTCCATGGTGAAATCATCCACCTTAGGGATTACAGTGTTCTGTTTCATAAAATCTGTACGTGTAGTGCAAAACTTAAGTTCAGATATGAATTCGGCGTCCCAGAATTAGTTAACTACACTTGTTTTGTTTTTTTAGCGAACTGGAACAATTGTCGGTCGGGGTTTGTCACAGCAGGAGACGGTAATCGCCAGTGTTAGGGATTCATCAGTGTACGAGCCTGAAAGAAATGTTCGGGTGATAGAGGAAGGGGGATGAGGTTTTTTTGGGTGATATAGGAAGGGGGTAAGGTGTTTGGAGTGAAAGGAGAAGGGGTGAGGGTTTTTTGGGTAATGGAGGTAGGGAAGAGAGAGTGTTTGGGTGATAGAGGAAGAAGGGAGGGTGTTTGGGGTGATAGTGGAAGGGGAGGAAGTTTTTGGGTAATACAGGAAGGGGGAGGTTTTTTGGGGTGATGAAGGAGAAAGAAGAGGTGTTTGGCTACATAGGAATGACAGAAATCAGGTAACATGAAAGTGCACACCCAAACTATCTACACAGAAGGAATATCCACTTCTCTCTCTGGATTAAGAGCTATCGTGTATTATCCAAGTGTTTGTGGAACGGAGAGTAAAGGTGAAGGGGAGGGTACGGAGGGATGTTTGAAAAATGGAGGGATGTTTGAGGAATGAGCATATTAGTCAAGTCTCTTCTTACTATCGTCATCTCTTCCCTCCATTTCTCCTCCCTTGCCTCTCCAACAACTCTCCCCTACCTTCATCTTCCCCTACCTTCACCTCCTTCCTTCCCCCTCCCACATCCTTGTTACGAGCTGATACACTGTGTCTTCCAGTTAATTGATGGTAATAACAACTTTTGGTTAGTTTAACTGCAAGTCACGACACTTTGCAGTATGGAGACTAACACTTTGTGGGGCAAGGCTAGACTCTGTCTCTGTGCTACAGATGTGCCGAGAGAAATTCTTTGGAGTCTGTTTTCTCTCTCTCTCTCTCTCTCTCTCTCTCTCTCTCTCTCTCTCTCTCTCTCTCTCTCTCTCTCTCTCTCTCTCTCAATCTGACAAACTCAGTGTCAAGTAAATTTTACATTCATGTTATATTAAAACTCAAAAATACTTAATATTAACAGATCCAACAGACACGACGAACTACCGAGGTAGGGTGACCCGGAAAAAAAAAAAAGCAGTTTCACCGTCATTCGCTTAATCATTGTCTTGCCAGAAGGGTGCTACACATCACAGCTCAGATGAACCTCCGAACTGCAGCATCCCCCAAATTGCGTATTCATCAATGATACGATTTAATAATCTCAGCCAGCGTAAAGGATTCGTACGCACACTACCATGCCCGGGCTGAGGTTAGTTCGTCCAGCCAGCGATCTCAAAACGTTCGGGGATGAAGGTTCACGCCAAGGAAGAATAAACGATAGATTTATAAGTACAAAGTGAAATGAAGGGGAAAACGTCACAAAATTCGTATACAAACGTTACTTTCGTAGGAGCTGAGAGCACTCACTGGTCTATAAACAAATGCGCCATAGACGAAGCGTAGCAGCCATCAAACGTAGTACATGCTGGATAGCAGGTTCTAACTCAGTACACGCAGACTCGTGTAGATTATGTACAACGAATGGAAGGTCTAGGATGGGAGGTAGTGGGGGAAGGGGGAATAGAAGGTAGGGGGAGAATGGGAGAATTGTGAGGGATGAGTAGGATGGGGAAATGAAGATTTTGCGAAGAGATTAGCAAATTTGGGAAAGAAATGAGGAGAGGTGGTAGGTTTGTGAAGGACGGGAGGGTTGTGATGGGGAGTGGCAAGACAGAGGGGCTGTGAGGAATACGGGTGGCATGATAGAGGGTTGTGAGGGATGGGGATGGAGGGACGGAGGGGAATGGGGATGCTGGTGAGATGAGGAAGTTCTGGTTCTGATGTATTGAGTCAAGCAGTGTGTACAATTGCTGCCTGAGGCTACTATCGCCGCCACGTCAGGTCGCCTTCACTATCAGAAAGGAAGAGACAAGCTTGCCTACCTACCTGGAGTCTACCTGGAGGGTATTCCGGGGGTCAACGCCCCCGCGACCCGGTCCACGACCTGGCCTCCCGGTGGATCAGGGCCTGATCAACCAGGATGTTACTGCTGCTGGCCGCACTTAGTGTTGGTTAAAGCACGATGAATGTAGAGTAATGGTAGATGTACACTAGTTGTTGTGGTAGTGGTGGATGTTGTAGAAATGGTGGTTTAGTGGTAGTTGTTGTAGCAGTAGCAGCAGCAGCAGGAGCAGTGGTAGTAGTAATAGTAGCATCAACAGTAATACCAGGACCAGTAGAGTAGAAGCAGGACCAGTAGTAGTAATAGTAGTAATATTGGTATTAATGGTAACATTGGCAATAATAATAATAATAATAATAATAATAATAATGGCTGAAAATTTAATCCATGCATGCAGACTATTATTAGTAGTAGTAATAGTAGTAGTAGTAATCGTAGTAGTATATTACACAAAAAGCGTTAAAATCGTAGGGGTCATACAGTATCAATACTGTGAATTGCTTGTTGTATTAATTACTGATTTGTTTCTGTGTAATACCTGATCACTCAGATGCTGATCAATCAGGTGCTGACCACTCAGGTACCTAAACGGTCTATGGCATCTAACTAATATTACATCATTCATGGGGGAGCACTAAGCCAGTAGGGGGCCACAGCGCCTCAGTCCGCTAACAGCAGCGACCCACGAGATGAAGAAAAAAAATCGCTGTGCTTAGTCGCTAAATTGTCTTGCGCTACCGATGCGTTGCCTGTCAGTGCTGGGAATTCTGTGTTGCTTAGCCGTTGCCACTTTCTTACCTGTAGCTACTGAAGGTGACTACATCCGGCCGCTCTGAAATGTGCATTTCTGCTAAGGTTGCTACTTGCTAGCGGTAACCCGCTGGCAAATAGCAATGTAAACACACCAAAGGCGAGAAGGGCGATATTCAACAATAGTATGACTATTGTAGAAACGAGACCAACACTCTCGTAAAAACCGATAGTATCACAAGTTAAAAACCGAAGCAAAACTCTCGTTAAAACCTCCAGCAACACAAGTTAAAGACACTAGCAACACTACGGTATCGCTGGTTTACGGTGTCTTGAATGGTGATTGGCTGTCGGGTTCAACAGTCACTCCAGGGAGAGTGGGATCAACCCTCTTGAGTTCCATTGTTACCTGGACGCTACTTGAGTGCTATTTGGGTGCTACTTGAGTGCTACAAACCAGCTGGGT
Organism: Cherax destructor; assembly: GCA_009830355.1. Taxonomy (NCBI): domain Eukaryota; kingdom Metazoa; phylum Arthropoda; class Malacostraca; order Decapoda; family Parastacidae; genus Cherax; species Cherax destructor. Next base: position 59,118 of record WNWK01000243.1, read on the forward strand.
TAGGTTTAAAGTCTGTCGATTATGCGAAGGTCATTGAAGGCTGCAACATGTTGGCTGTTCACCGCCAGACGAGAATATTTTAATTCCTGAAATGGGAATTAAAATTAGCTCACTACGTATATACAGCGAGAGGTATACACCTCTCGGTGTATATACACGGAGATATACACCTCTCGTGTGTATATAACCTTTTCCATAATCATTTAATTAACAGAGATTCGATTTTTTCACATTAGAGATTATAATTAATTTCTATTGTCTTGGGTTGGAAAAAAACACGCGAAATTGTTTTTATTGGGCTGCGTTAGCTGTGTTTTACTGAGCTGCGTTAGCTGTGTTTCAGTGGGCTGCGTTAGCTGTGTTTCAGTGGACTGTGTTAACTGTTTCAGTGGGCTGCGTTAGCTGTGTTTCAGTGGTTTACATTTGCCATGCTTTACCTAGCTACGTTACCCGTGTTTTCTTAGCTTTACCTTACCCGTGTTTTACTGGTCTGGCTGGGGTTTTTTCCCTCCGGTACTTCAGAATCGTTAAACTCGGTATCGCTGAGCGCTATTATATCGCCGCTTGGGGTCCTGGCGACAAGCGCTGACCTGACGATGCCAGCGCGGCCAGCTGAAGGCCTGAGCGTAGCGCTACTCTGGCACGCTATGATGTAAACACTGGCTAGCGAGGCCAGAATGCTGACACTTCCAGTTGTTTGCCTCTCCCTGTGTGACCATGGGTGACCCGAGCGTAAGTTAATTTAGGCACAACTACACATAAGTACAATTATCATAAGTACCACTATCATACACCGTCAATCAACAACATCCGCAGTAGAAACATCAATTATGTTCAACATCTTGCAAATTTTGTAACAGGTACACTGTGTTCAGTATTGACTTAGATGATTATCAAGAAATGTTGTTTGTTATCATGTTGACTTCCAGGTTGTTATCATGTTAACTTCCAGGTAGTTATCATGTTATCTTCCAGGTCGTTATCATGTTAACTTCCAGGTCGTTATCATGTTAACTTCCAGGTCGTTATCATGTTAACTTCCACGTCGTTATCATGTTAACTTCCACGTCGTTATCATGTTAACTTCCACGTCGTTATCATGTTAACTTCCACGTCGTTATCATGTTAACCTCCACGTTATTATCATGTTAACTTTCACGTCATTATCATGTTAAACCTCCACGTCATTATCATGTTAACTTTCACGTCATTGTCATGTTAAGTTCCACGCACGTTCAATGGAAGAACAAGTTCAGATTATAATGTAAAGTTTCAGCCCTTCATTACTGTGTCTAACTCGACAAGGTTCTCATAATTCTTATCTGAGGAAGTCTCTACTTAAGCTGTCTCTCTCTCCTCACTAGCTCTTCACCACACTCTCTCTCTTCTCACTATCTCTCTCCACCACACTCTCCACCACACTCTTCACCACACTTGGGTTTGGAGACGTGTGTGCATTGTGACACTCGCCTACTCTCAGCCATTTAGCAATAATAATACGCTTTTTGTGGGTCCTTTGAGGAAGATGATGTAGTCACGTATTCCACGGACCCGGAGGACTGGTCGTGGACCGGGCCGCGGGGGCGTTGATTCCCGGAATTCCCTCCAGGTAGACGACTCCTCCAGGAAGGGTAACGTGTTATTGTCTGTAGCGGTACAGTTCATGTAGGAAATGGAACGGAGATACGTGAAACAAGCGATGCATCTACTATGAAACTAATAAAGCTTAAAGCTTGAGGGGCAACTAGTCCCGGAGGGGCCCCAGAAGTGACTGTAGTCCACATAACAGTTCAAGCTTCAGGGCCCCAAAAATGTGGATCCGTCACTGCGTAAGACCTTGTAAGAATCTTCGTTGTTTACGTCATTCCCTTAACGAAACGTTGCTAATTTACTTTATTTATTCAGTCTTTTCACAACTTTTAGTTATGTATTGAATGGCTCATTGCCTACTCTACCTACTAGGAGATACAGTATAACAGTTGAGTTTGACCTGCCTACCCTGGGCTAATAGGCCTACTGCTGTGTTCATTCTTAATAATAATAATAATAATAATCTTTATTTCTACAAGTACAGTGACGGGAACTGTAAGTCTGGGGTGTGGGGTGGGCTCTAGCACTCCCAGTTACGTCCGATGCCGAGCCATTGAAACTAAAACAAGTCTTATAGGCCGCGTCTTATAAGCCGCGAAATACGGTATACTCTTTTGAACATGTTCTGCACATGTAAGTTTTTTCGCCTGTATGAACTCTCATATGAGAATTCAATTGTGTTTACTGATAAAAATGTTGGCGACATTTACTACAAATGTATACACGTATCAGATTTTTTCCAATTATGTACAGCCGTCATTTTAACGCCCAGTAGCAGTTGTTAGCATTAACCAAATTATGGAAGACAGTTGTAGAGCAGCTAAACTTTTGTAGGGAACCTGAATGAGGTTATCTGAGAGGAACTATACTGGCACTGGAAGCCTTAGGGCCACGAGGGTTGTAGGCCTAGTGGATGCCACTAGGAGGCATCTTGAGTAGGACCACGAGGCTTGTAAGCCTATTGGGGACCACTGGGAGCCTCCTTGAGTAGAACCACGAGGCTTGTAGGCCTATTGGTGCCACTGGGAGCCTCCTTGATTAGGGCCACGAGGCTGTTAGGCCTATTGAGTGCACTGGGAGCCTCCTTGAGTAGGACCACGAGGCTTGTAGGCCTAGTGGGCGCTACTGGGCCGCCTCTGATTGGCTAACGGAGTGACTTAACAGCTCTGGGTGCAGCTGGGACCGGATATAGACTATGCCAGTTTTGACGTATATTTACAGCCGTCACAGTAAGTTATTATGTAGAAACATCAACAACTGGTAAGTACGTTTATTCAGATACAGGTGTTCATAAATAAAGTTACATAAATTATCATACATAGCAACATATGTGTAGATTACCTAGGATAACCCCCCCAAAAAAAAAAAAAACAGTCAGACAAAGTGGCTTATTTCCATTGTGGTCCTTGACTTACTTCCATTGTGGTCCTTGACTTACTTCCATTGTGGTCTTTGACTTACTTCCATTGTGGTCCTTGACTTACTTCCATTGTGGTCTTTGACTTACTTCCATTGTGGTCCTTGACTTACTTCCATTGTGGTCTTTGACTTACTTCCATTGTGGTCCTTGACTTACTTCCATTGTGGTCCTTGACTTACTTCCATTGTGGTCTTTGACTTACTTCCATTGTGGTCCTTGACTTACTTCCATTGTGGTCTTTGACTTACTTCCATTGTGGTCCTTGACTTACTTCCATTGTGGTCTTTGACTTACTTCCATTGTGGTCTTTGACTTACTTCCATTGTGGTCCTTGACTTACTTCCATTGTGGTCCTTGACTTACTTCCATTGTGGTCCTTGACTTACTTCCATTGTGGTCCTTGACTTACTTCCATTGTGGTCCTTGACTTACTTCCATTGTGGTCCTTGACTTACTTCCATTGTGGTCCTTGACTTACTTCCATTGTGGTCCTTGACTTACTTCCATTGTGGTCTTTGACTTACTTCCATTGTGGTCCTTGACTTACTTCCATTGTGGTCCTTGACTTACTTCCATTGTGGTCCTTGACTTACTTCCATTGTGGTCCTTGACTTACTTCCATTGTGGTCCTTGACTTACTTCCATTGTGGTCCTTGACTTACTTCCATTGTGGTCCTTGACTTACTTCCATTGTGGTCCTTGACTTACTTCCATTGTGGTCCTTGACTTACTTCCATTGGGGTCCTTGACTTATTTCCATTACAGAGCGTAGTACAACCTACAATGATTTTGGGGGCATGTAAATTTACTAGGCTTTCTTATGAAGGTAAGTTCCAAGTCATTATCATGTAACCCCCCTCCCCACACGTCTTTGTCATGTTAACCTCCACGTCAGGAAATACTTATCCTGTTTCCTGACAAACCTTAACTAACCTGAATTGTTGTGGAGATTTAGTTTAGGATAAGCAAAGTCGGTGTTACTGCAAGTCATAGTGGATTGTGACAGTCAATCCAGTTCTGGTGAAGCGAAGCGTTTTTGACATCTATGTGTACTGAATCCATAGTGGAATGCTTGACGATATCTTCATCCCCCTGCTGAAGTCTCCCAGTTCAGGCTGACACTCCTGGAGTCTCCCAGCTCAGGCTGACATCCCTGGAGTCTCCCAGATCAGGCTGATACCCCTGGAGTCTCCCAGCTCAGGCTGACACCCCTGGAGTCTCCCAGCTCAGGCTGACACCCCTGGAGTCTCCCAGTTCAGGCTGACACCCCTGGAGTCTCCCAGCTCAGGCTGACACCCCTGGAGTCTCCCAGCTCAGGCTGACACCCCTGGAGTCTCCCAGCTCAGGCTGACACCCCTGGAGTCTCCCAGCTCAGGCTGGCACTACTGGAGTCTCCTAGCTCAGGCTGACACATTCCACTAACCCATGTGTGTAACCTACCCTCCATGATGGAACATGACAGAGAATCATAGCTAGCTATCGTTCCCATGGTATAACTGTCATAGAACAGGGTAGCCACGCATTGCGGGTGTTCCCTCGGTGTAAAAATTTCTAAAAACAAGGTAGCTGGATAGTGTAACATATAAAAGTAGTAGTAGTAGTATACAATGTGTTCTCAGTATAACTATCACGCGAACAGAATAGTATACTATGTGTCCTCTCAGTGTAACTATCACGCGAGGAGAATAGTACAATATGTGTGTTCCCTCAGTATAACTATAAAATTTGATAGTACAACAACACTAGGCCATGGATGTGTTGCGCAGCTGTACTAAAAAAAAAAAGCAATGCGACAAGCAAGGGAAGTAAAGGCATCAACAGTCTGGTAGATCGGGAAGCCAGAGAGAAGTGAATGGTGAGATATATCCTACCTCAGACTATCGCCTGGTTGTAGGGGTGAAGTTCAGCTTATGAATATTCATGGCTAGCGTTGCCCTTCCCTACCCCATTTAAAAATGGGATCCTTAATGGGGGCCCCATTCCTCCTCCTCGCCCATCATCTCCATGAAGGTTAATCGACCTGTCCTCCCCCTTAAAACGCGTTTTACTCCTTGAAATTAACCTCCATTTTCCTCTTAAAATGGCACCTGCTACCCTCTTTCCTCCCCATATAACGTCTTGCTTCTCCTTCCTTTTTATTTCTCCCCCTTCCCTTTCCTCCCTCCCTACACTCCCTAAATCACCCCCTCCCCTTAACCCCCAGCCCCCTGGGTCATTGACTTGAGTTGGGACGTTCTATTTATCGAACTGAAAACAGAGGGTTGCCAAAAAATTCAAGTGGTTCTAAATTTAACGTTTTTTGGGGCTGAAAGAGACGAGTGTGTTTTTGGCGGAGGTTTTGGAACCGCGAAAATAAAAAACCCCCGCCCGTCAATAAATCGATGGTTAGTGCGGAAGGCGAAACGACTAACGCAGAGGGGGGAATAATAAAGCGTAGAAGCGTAAATTGGTGGAATGTTGATACTCAGAACAAAAAAAAAAGAGGGAAGTTCGTATAACAAGTGGGCAATATTCACCTCGCGAACTTAAATCCACCTTAATTTTTTTTTACCGCCAAAAAGCGTACATTCCCGCCAAAAAGAGTATATAAACATTGACGAGGCTGCGTCTAACGCTCGCGCGTAAATGGTTTACATTTTACGTAGTGCTGGGGTTGGGAGGCAGCTCCGTGTTTATGTAAATTGGGGAGATAGACAGAGCTGGTAACCCGCGCAGACGAAATAAAATATTCTATACTAGGCTCTAAGGACGGGCGCCATTAGAAATCATATTAGCTCCGGCCTCAGGCAATATACGCGGTTGCCAGTTGACACCTTATCTCATTTTACAACTATCCCCTATCACCCTATTTCCCCTATTTTGGAAATTCAGGGATCCTTTCCTGTGTCTAGTTTTATGATGGATTCCATGGGTAATGATGGGGTTTTTCCCCCACGGGGAGGAGGGGAAGCCTAGTTGAAGGCAGGTTAGGAAAAGTCAGCTATGGCAACTCTGACTCTAGACCCCTAAAAAAAAAGAGAATCAAGGCTTATATTTCTCAGACGCTGCCTCGAAAATTCCAAGCTGAAAACAGAGTAGTCCCCCCCCCCCTTTACTAAGATGGTTGGAGAAACTTGCGATTTATTTATTTCTCTCTCTCTCTCTCTCTCTCTCTCTCTCTCTCTCTCTCTCTCTCTCTCTCTCTCTCTCTCTCTCTCTCTCTCTCTCTCTCTTCTCTTACTTGCAGCATCGATCAAACTCAATTATTTTTTCATCTGGTATTGGCTTCAGTATCGTCAGTCTGGTATTGGCTGCCTCTCTCTCCTCTGCTTCAACCTCATCAATAATAATACTATAATAATAATAATAATAATATTATTAATAAAATCTTAATAATAATAATAACAGTAATAATAATAATAATAATAATAATAATGATGATGATGATAATAATAATATTATCATTATTATTATTATTATTATATTATTATTATTATTATTATTTTGGCTAGTAAGCCAGTTAATGGGGGAGAGGGGTGATGAGGAAGGGAAGGGGGGTGATGGGGGGAGGGGAGGAGTGTCGTGCGCTCTGCAGATGTTTTCTGAAAATGACGCATTGTGATCTTCCTGCCATCCTCTATATCCTCCTCCTCCTCCTCCTCCTCTTCCTCTTCCTCTCTCCTTCCCACATCTTCCTTCTCCCTGTTAAACCAGGATAACTTAACACAGTAATGGTTATCATTTATACTGACTTCGTTGGGTTATCGTAGGTTAAATCTGCATAATTTACCACTAGTGGAGGTCTATAATTGACTGCCAGGATAGGCCTATAACAATTTAACACCTGTTTTCATTTATAATCGTCAAGTAGTGACCCCTGGGTAAAGCTTATCTTATCTTTTGTTATCTTATCCCCCCCATCCCAAAATGTATTCACTCCACCACTACCACTACTACCACTACCACTATTATCACCACTACCACTACTACCACCACTACCACTACTACCACCACTACCACTACTACCACCACTACCACTATTACCACCACTACCACTACTACTACTACTACCACCACTACCACTACCACTACTACCACTACTACCACCACTACTACCACTACTACCACCACTACCACTACTACCACCACTACCACTACTACCACCACTACCACTATTACCACCACTACCACTACTACCACCACTACTGCGACCACCACTATCATCACCGCTACGACAACCACCACTACCACTACCACCACCACTACACACCACTACCACACTACCACCACTACCACCACCACCACTACCACTGCTACTACCACCACACACCACACCACCCACTACACACCACTAACTACCACTGCTACACTACCACCACACACCACTACTACCACTACCACTACTACAGACCACCCTACTACCATCACCACCACTATACGACCACCACACCACTACCTACACCTCCACTACTACTCCCTCCACCACATCCCTCCCTCCTACCTTCCCTTCCTCTTACCATTTCCTCCTCCCTCCTTTCCTTCATCCCCACCTCTCTGTTTAACCTTGAAGGGCTCTTTCTGTTTCTTCTTGTTTATTGTGTAGTGGTGGTGAAGAGGGTAGTTGTGGTGGTAGTAGTTGTGGTAGCTAGTAGTAGCGGTGGTAGCTGGTAGTAGTATTGGTAGTAGTGGTGGTAGCTGATCTGAAGCCAAGACAACAGTGCATAAGTGTTCGCAATAAAGCTAACAGAATCCTTGGCTTCATATCAAGAAGCATAAATAATAGGAGTCCTCAGGTTGTTCTTCAACTCTATATATCCTTGGTTAGGCCTCATCTAGATTATGCTGCACAATTTTGGTCACCGTATTACAGAATGGATATAAATGCTCTGGAAAACGTACAAAGGAGGATGACAAAGTTGATCCCATGTATCAGAAATTTTCCCTATGAGGATAGACTGAGGGCCCTGAATCTGCACTCTCTAGAAAGGCGTAGAATTAGGGGGGATATGATTGAAGTGTATAAATGGAAAACAGGAATAAATAAAGGGGGTGTAAATAGCGTGCTGAAATATCTAGCCTAGACAGGACTCGCAACAATGGCTTTAAGTTGGAAAAAAATCAGATTCAGAAAGGATATAGGAAAGCACTGGTTTGGTACTAGAGTTGTGGATGAGTGGAAAAAATTCCCGAGTACAGTTATTGAGGCTAAAACATTGTGTAGTTTTAAAAATAGGTTAGATAAATACATGAGTGGGTACGGGTGGCTATGAGTTAGATCTGACTAACTTGTGCTACTAGGTCAGATGCCGTACTCCTTCCTTAAGTGAATGTGACCTGACCCGACTAGGCTAGGGCGTTGGCATAAGCCGGTAGGAGACTTGGACCTGCCTCGCATGGGCCAGTAGGCCTCCTGCAGTGTTCCTTCTTTCTTATGTTCTTATGTCTTATGGTAGTAGTGGTGGTAGCTGGTAGTAGTTATGGGAGATAGAAGTTTTCTGGGTTATGCTGGTGGGTAATTTACACCTATGTTACTATGTATAATAATTAACATAAGACCATTAGAATAGAGGAACACTGCAGAAGGCCTACTGGCCCATACAAGGCAGGTCCTTATGTGCACCTGTAGTAAATAAACTTATTGTGATGGTGGTTGAGTAGGCATTGGTAAGGGTGTAACAGGGGTGGTGGTGGTTGTGTTGGTAGTAGTGGGGTAGTGGGTGATGGTGGTAGTGGGTGGTGGTAGTAGTGGTGGTAGTGGGTGGTGGTAGTAGTGGGGGTAGTGGGTGATGGTGGTAGTGGGTGGTGGTAGTAGTGGTGGTAGTGGGTGGGGATAGTAGTGGTGATGGTAATAGGGGTGGTAGTGGGTGGTGGTAGTAGTAGTGGTAGTGGGTGGTGGTAGTAGTGGTGGTAGTGGGTGGTGGTAGTAGTAGTGGTAGTGGGTGGTGGTGGTAGTGGGTAGTGGTGGTGGTAGTAGTGGCGGTGTTAGTGGGTGGTGGTGGTAGTGGGTGGTAGTAGTAGTGGTGGTAGTGGGTGGTGGTAGTAGTGGTGGTAGTGGGTGGTGGTAGTAGTGGTGGTGTTAGTGGGTGGTGGTAGTAGTGGGTGGTGATAGTAGTGGTGGTAGTGGATTGTGGTAGTTGGTAGTAGTGGTGGTAGGCTCCACCTACCCTCGCGTGGGTTGTCACTATTTACTACTCCAGCTCACCTAAATCTCTGTCTAATTCCCCAAGTGTATTATCGTTATTTTAGGGTTGCAAAGCATGGACGCGCCTCAATGGAAAGGGTAGGATGGAGATAGAGAAGAATGGGGGTGCTAGGGGGTGAGGGAGGTAGCAGAGAAAGGGGGAGGTTATGGGAGGAAAGGGGCAGTAGAGGAAGGTTAGTAGGGGAAGGATGTATGGGGTGATAGGAGAGAGGGACGAGAAAAGGAAGGGGGAGAGGGTAAGGAGGGGAGAAGGGAGAGGGGGAATAATATAGGGGAAGGGTTGGTTGCAGAGAGGGAGGGTGAGAAAGGCAGGAAAGGGAAAAGGGTTGGGAAAAGAGTATAGTGGCGAACAGAAGGGGTATGGTGGAACACAGAGATTATAGGGGAAAGGGGGGGAGGCTTATCGCCAGGTATTTATAACATCTTGATGTTGTTTAAGTAAGTGTATTTAGGCACAGGTAAACAGAAGTATAATTATCATACACAGTGTAAATTACCTAGGATAGTAAAAAAAATAGGTCAGACAACGTGATTTACTTCCATTAGGGGCCTTGATGTGCAAAAACATCCATGAACATCACATCATGTGAATGATTGGAACAACCTCCATAGGTGTCCGGTAGCTCTATTGGTAGCGCACTCAACTCACACACTGAGGTCCGTGGTTCGATTCCCGGTACGGGTGGAACATTAGGGCGTGTTTCCTTAAGATACCTGCTGTCCCTGTTTACCTAGCAGTCAATAGGTACCTGTGTGTTACTCTACTGGTGTGGGTCGCATCCTGGGGACAAAATTGACCTAATTTGCCTGAAATGCTCTGCATAACCAGGGTCTTCCTAAATAGTATGTCACTGATGTCAGCTATGGCCTGTATAAGTTGAATCATGTTTACCTACATACCTGTAGAAATAAAGAGCGAGCGAGAACGTTGTGTAGCTTTAGAAATAAGCTGGCTAGGTGCGAGAGTGGTTGTGAGTAGGACTTGCCTATCATGGGCCTTAAGCCTAACACAGTGCTCCTCTGTTTTTGTATTCTTAGGATATATTAGTTTTTTTTTTTACGGGTTGGGTGGATATAACATAATGAGGACCAATAGGCCTACTGGTCCATGCTAGGCAGCTCTAACTCACACCTACCCACACCCTCAATGGGAATAAGTCACGCTGATCGACTCCAGGCTAAGGGACTGATTTACTTCAAACTCCTCATCTTCCACCGTTCTTCTCTGTATTGGACTGAAGATGCCACTGGCTGGCGAAACGTTGTCCCGTAGCTCGTAGCTCACACACTGAGGTCCGTGGTTCGATCCCTGGTACGGGTGGAAACATTAGGACGTGTTTCCTTAAGACACCTGCTGTCAATGTTCCCCTAGCTAACACCCAGGTACCTGGGTGTTAGCTGACTGGTGTGGGTCGCATCCTGGGGACAAAATTAACCTAATTTTGCCCCAAATGCTCTACATAACAAGGGTCTTTCTATATAGTATGTCATTGATGTCAGCTATGGTCTGTATAAGTTGTATCATATGCTTATAGAAATATTATTATTATTATTATTATTATATGGTGCAAAGCTCTACGCCTAGAGCGAGACGTGCTCTAGAGCCTTGCTCTGAACAGTTTTTCTAACCAGCTCTAGCGTCAAGACAGTGCTTTCCTATGGCCTTTCTAAATCTAAATTTATCCAACTTAAATTCAGTGTTGTGAGTCCAGTCTTGGTTAGATATTTTCAGCCCGGTATTTATATCCCCTTTATTTATTCCTGTTATCCATTACCTCCCTTCCTTTCAAGAGAGGGGAATCATTGCATTGAAGGGGAGGGGAAAGAAGGGGAAAGGGGGAAGAATAATATTAATTCGGAATTTATTATTATTATTATACCTGGTATATACCTGTTACAGATTTCGAGAGTTGTCCTACTCCCGCAGCCCGGCCCTGGGCCAGGCTCGTCTGGTGCTTGCCTGGTCAACCAGGCTGTTGCTGCTGGCGGCTCGCTGACCCACTTATCCATCACAGCCTGGTTGATCCGGCGGAGGTAGAGACGTGAGTTTCTTCTCGAGGACTCCTACTACTCGTCCCGGCAGTATTTCTAATATCTCCCGATAGAATGTTGGGAAGGCTGGGCCAGGAGGGGGCAAAATACGGCCCGCGGGCCATATCTGGCCCGCCAAGGAATTTTGTCTCGCTTGCCAACGTGTTCAACAATTTATAAATATGTATAGTTTTTCCAGTTGAAAGAATAATTGATTTTGATTTGATTATATTGTAACTACAAGTGGCTGTTGGGCAGTGTCAACAACCCAGGTACTGCCTGATGTGTTGAAAATGGAATAAAATAGCCACAAGTTGATGATTAAGACACATGTGCAGCAGTTGGGTGTCTTGATTAAGAACGTAAGAAAGAAGGGGCACTGGAGCAGGCCTATAGCAGGTGTAGAAATGAAGTTGATGGAATCAGTCCATCACCCTTGACAACGTAGCTTTGAGGTGGTCAGTCCCTCAGCCTGGAGAAGAGTTCAGCTTCGTGGTCTGCCTCATATACATACCCCGTCAAGTTTAACTTTATTTACGTACATGTATACATAAGTACAGTTATGCAAATTTAGGTGATCACAATTATCATACATAGTAACAGACCCTAGTGGGTTTAGCGCTTCTTTTTTATTATAATAATGCAATAATAATGCATGGTAACAAAGGACAGGTCCTTGATAATGTGAGAAATCACGAAAGCGCTTGGAATTTCACTATTTTTTTTCACAATTGGTTGTTCAGCATTTTGTGGTATCACCTGTTTACTGTGATCTTTATTGCATAGTAACATATGTGTAAATTATCGAGGATAACCCAAAATAAGCCAGATAAAGTGACTTATTTCCAAGAGGAGTCTGTGTTATATCTTATTATTTAAAGCTTAGCTGTAAGATACAGCGTAAATTAATTATGATTTTTATCTTAAAAAATAAAGCATCTGCGTAACTAAACTGCGTGAAAATCGTTACAGATAAAAGAGGTAAGATAAGAATAAGCTGTGTTATTTATAAGAAGATTAAATAGAGAAAATAAGCTTACAATAATAGGCACACTAATGTTAACTATATAGGAAATCTGTCCAGTGTATTATAAACGGTGAGAGTTAGTTTTAAATCCCACTTTTAAGGATTAAAGTATTCTCGTCTGGTGGTGAACGGGTGACATGAAGACTGAATGACCCTCTGAGTAGTGGATAGCATTAAGTCCCATTAATCAACAATGTTTATTACTGTTAGCTACGTTATTTTGTACCTCATAAAGAAATAGGCAGTTTGTATTTGACCAACCAGTGGTGAGTGCACGTCAGCGCCATCTGTGATCCAGCGTTCGTAGCTTCACTTGACCTCAAGGAATACTATATTTTGTTTCTTCTCTTGGGTTTGTTGTTTACTTCTGGTCCATGAAGGTGATGGGGCCCTGGCGTCTACTACCTGGGTCATCTTATCTACCGGCGTCTACTACCTGGGTCACCTTATCTACCGGCGTCCATTGGAGTTGCTTCGTCTATCGCCTCCCACCTGATATATGTAAGTATCTGGTCAGCACACACGGATCTATGTCAACAAAGGTGAAGGGTATGGGAACTGAGAGCAAAGAGATTCATAAGTTTTTGACCATTTGACAAAAATATATGGATTTCCTACAGCTGAACGATGTAAATCGGTTCTCTGAAGTAGCATTTGTCGTCGGTAGCACCAACTGCATGAACGAACGCAGTTAAAAACTACAAGGAAACGGATCCTTTACACATGACTTACATTTCACTATCAAGGCATTGTCACTAAATTCCTTTTTCTCTTTATCTCGCCAGGTTAATAAAAAAGTTGGCTCGCTTTTCTGCAGATTTATGTTTGTATAATAATACTCTTTATTTCTACAAGTGCATGTACAAGGTATTACCTGGAGTTTACCTGGAGAGAATTCCAGGGGTCAACGCCCTTGCGGCCCGGTCTGTGACCAGGCCTCATGTTGGACCAGAGCCTGATCAACCAGGCTGTTACTGCTGGCCGCACGCAGTCCAACGTACGAACCACAGCCTGGCTGGTCAGGTACCGACTTTAGGTGCCTGTCCAGTGCCTGCTTGAAGACAGCCAGGGGTTTGTTGGTAATCCCCCTTATGTATGCTGGGAGGCAGTTGAACAATCTTGGGCCCCTGACACTTATTGTGTTGTCCCTCAACGTGCTAGTGGCACCCCTGCTTTTTATTGGGGGGATGTTACATCGCCTGCCGAGTCTTTTGCTTTCGTAGGTAGTGATTTTCGTGTGTAAGTTTGATACTAATCCCTCGAGAATTTTCCACGTGTATATAACAATGTATCTCTCCCGCCTGCGTTCTAGGGAGTACAGGTTTAGAAACTTCAAGCGTTCCCAGTAATTGAGGTGGTTTATCGCAGTTATGCGTGCCGTGAAGGTTCTCTGCACATTTTCAAGGTCAGCAATTTCACCTGCCTTGAAAGGTGCCGTTAGTGTGCAGCAATATTCCAGCCTAGATAGAACAAGCGATTTGTAAAGTGTCAACATGGGCTTTGCATCCCTGGTTTTGAAGGTTCTCATTATCCATCCTGTCATTTTTCTAGCAGATGCGATTGCTACGGTGTTATGGTCCTTGAAGGTGAGATCCTCTGACATGATCACTCCCAGGTCTTTGACATTAGTTTTTCGCTCTATTGTGTGGTTGGAATTAGTTTTGTACTCCGATGAGATTTTAATTTCCTCACGTTTTCCGTATCTGAGTAATTGAAATTTCTCATCATTGAACTTCATATTGTTTTCTGCAGCCCATTTAAAGATTTGGTTTATGTCTGCTTAGAGTCTTGCAGTGTCTTCAACGGTGGACACTGTCATACAGATTCGGGTGTCATCTGCAAAGGAAGACACGGCACTGTGGCTTATATCCCTGTCTATGTTCGATATGAGGATGAGGAACAGGATGGGAGCGAGTACTGTGCCTTGTGGAACAGAGCTTTTCACATTAGCTGCCTCAGACTTTACTCTGTTGACTACTACTCTTTGTGTTCTACTTGTTAGGAAATTATAGATCCATCTACCAACTTTTCCTGTTATTCCTTTATAACGCATTTTGTGTGCTATCACACCATGGTCAGAGCATTTCTGGCAAATTAGGTCAGTTTTGTCCCAGGATGCGACCCACACCAGTCGACTAACACCCAGGTACCTATTTTACTGATAGGTGAACCGGGACAGCAGGTGTCTTAAGGAAACACGTCCTAATGTTTCCACCCATACCGGGGATCGACCGGGGACCTCAGTGTGTGAGCTGAGTGCGCTACCAGTCGAGCTTAAATAAAATCTCTAGATTTATCGATCTGTTCGTTAATTTCAAGACCTTAGATGATCGTAGACATGAATTTAAACTATTAGCATTTGTAGTTTTATATAGACTAAAGCTTATCTAAGCTGGCGATGTTGCTCTCCATTCAAAACAAATGCTCACCCCTGGTCCAGGTCTACGGATGTTGATATAGTATTCTCTTATGGTGCCCACGTCTTCCCTGCTTTTCATTTGATTTGTTCTACAGTTCTTGTGGTACCGTGTAGATTTGAAACCATACCTTCTAGTATTTTCCATGTATCTGTTATCATTCTCTCTCAAGAATATATTCACATATCTTTTAGGCATTTCCAGTAGTTTATTATTATTATTATTATTATTATTATTATTATTGTTGTGTGCCCCCAAAGAGTGAAATAAAAGCTTTTCGTTTTCATTTCAGTTATAAGAATAATAATAATGTTCAAAATGTTCAGTGGAAGTGTGTTCTGTGGTAATAGTTCATGGAGAACTCGGGTAATTTACCACTCGTTATGTTCTGTGTTAGAATTACGCTTGTCTGGTTGTAAATATTACTGTAATGAAGGAAGCAAAGCAGTGGTGGTATGGTGGTGGTTGTAGTAGTGGTTGTGGTAGGGGGAGGGTGGCGGAGTATAATGTTCAACATGGGACGGAATGAACATTGTGGCGAATTTGTTAAACAGCTGGTGGCCACCTGCACACACATCATGTGTGTGTGTGTGTGTGTATTCACCTAGTGGTTGCAGGGGTCGAGTCACAGCTCCTGTGTGTGTTTGCGTACAGAAAGACGGATGTTAAGTCGATTTTGACCTAAGGCAGGGGAAGGTAGGTCAAGAGTCCTCGAATCAAGAGCACTTCACCAGCATGAAGGCACCTTCCCTAAAGGGCAAATGATGATGACAAGAGTGTATTGGCACTGAGTGCCGAGTCTACCTCGACACTGCAGGCGAAGACACTATATCAACATATGAATAGGCAATAGCACCACAACGGTGTCAGAAGTTATGGTGTCAGAGGTTGCTATAATTTGCATTTCCTACGCAACTGATCCTTAATGTATCCATAGGAGATTCTGTTAGTGTTGTTAGCCCCGTATAACGCAATAAAACCACGTCATAAGACTGGCTTATTTTCAACGGAGTCCTCTAATCCTCTCCCCCAGTATGCCACCCACAGCAGTCAGCTAGCACCCTGGTACCTACTTACTACTTGGTAAACAGGGGCAGCAGGTGTAGAGAAAACGTGTCAACGTTTCCACTTGTTCTTAAAGCTTTACACTAACTAAATTCCTGCCATCTTATTTATCGTCATGATTTTCTCACTGTGGGAGTTCCTGGTCTCGTCACTCCCATGAAGTAAACATACACACACACACACAATGAAAATAATGAGGAGAATCACATCGGACGAGGACCAGGCAGGGCTGCAAACAGACCTGGACAAGCTCGACATCTGGTCTAGCAGTTGGCTTCTCGAATTCAATCCCTCCAAATGCAAAGTCATGAGGATCGGAGAAGGGCAAAGAAGACCGCTGACAGAGTACAAGCTAGGCGGACAAAGGCTACAAACCTCGGCAAAGGAGAAAGACCTTGGAGTGAGTATAACACCTAGCACGTCTCCGGAGGCACACATCAACCAGATAACTGCGGCAGCATATGGGCGACTGGCAAACCTTAGATTAGCGTTCCGTTACCTTAACAAGGAATCGTTCAAGACACTGTTTACCGTGTACGTCAGGCCCATACTAGAATATGCAGCACCAGTCTGGAACCCACACCTGGTCAAGCACGTAAGGAAACTAGAGAAAGTGCAAAGGTTTGCGACAAGGTTAGTTCCACAACTCAGGAGTCTGTCTTATGAAGAAAGGTTGAGGGAAATAGGACTAACAACACTGGAGGAAAGAAGGGTCAGAGGAGACATGATAACGACATACAAAATACTGCGGGGAATTGACAAGGTAGATAGTGACAGGTTGTTTCAGAGAGGGAACACAGAAACAAGGGACACAACTGGAAGCTGAAGACTCAGATGAGTCAAAGGGATGTCAGGAAACATTTCTTCAGCCACAGAGTAGTCAGGAAGTGGAATGGACTAGGAAAGATATAGTGGAGGCAGGAACCATACATAGTTTTAAGACAAGGTATGATAAAGCTCATGGAGCAGAGAGCAGAGACCCAGTAGCAGACAGCGAAGAGGCGGGGCCAGGAGCTGAGTCTCGACCCCTGCAACCACAATTAGGTGAGTACAATTAGGTGAGTACACACACACACACACACTGCAGAACAAGCTTTCATTAGGCCAGTAAAAGCATGTTAGATAAGATTTGTAAGGAAACAGCAAACATGTTTCCTGACGAGGGTCTTAGTCAAATGATGACCTGCCACTGGAGTTTTTGGTAATTTGACCGAGGCCTTCCGCTGGCTTACCTGCCCAGTCTTCAGTGTTTTTTTTTATTTTGTGCGTCACTTGGACTAAGCACACAGTGTAGCTAGCCTCAGTGTGGCTACCCTCAGTGAAACTAACCTCAGTGTAGATAGTCTTAGCTGGGTGTTAGCTGAGTGAAGCTATAGGTTTCGCTCATTCTTCGTTGTGTTGTATTAACGATCCCGTCTCTGTTAAAGCCGTAGCTTGGTTCACTCCCTTGGGAACCCTGAAGTCCAAGACCTGGGTGTAATACAAGTGTTTTCATGCGCAGTGAGAGTAGTTACAACAGGTGTTTTTCTGGCGCCTGTATACTGCGCTGCCACCTGTGTTTCTTCCCTCATACCAATTTTAAAAACTTTGTATTAGACTTGATTGGCTGACAATGTCTTAATAATTCTCTAGGGATATGATATACTTTTGTTATATTTTTGCCACCATGTGATTATTAGGGATTTTTCGCCATTACTCTATAAAGGAACATACTGAAAATTTCGCCTGGCAGTCTACCAGGTAATTTATTAATGGTAGTGTGGCACTGCTGGCACTGATCTTCCTCGGCCATTTTACTCATTGTGCGTTGGATGGAAGTATTGGAAGTGATCAGGATCCAAGGGCCGTAACGTCGTCAATAGAGGTTTGCTAGGTGAATACATTAGTGCCCGTTTCTATTCTAGGTGTCTGCAGTCACTGCCTTCTTACTACAAGATGTGATGCTGTACTCACCTAGTTGTGGTTGCAGGGGTCGATTCACAGCTCCTGTGTGATGCTCTATGTGGGATACTGTCTATATGATGCTGTCTGGTCAGGTGTGTGTTAACAGGTGGTTGTGTCAACGCTATGAAGATATTTCGTACCATGATTCTAATCTTGCTGCATAAATGGTGCGTTTTCCTGCCTATCTTGCAAAGATTTTGGCTATTTGTTTGATCTGTCACAGGTTGATTGCAATGTATCTTGTGGCTTGGTATCCAATTGCTCCTGGTTCAACCTTTCCTGTACATCTGTACTTAAATGGTGTACAGCAGCGACAAGTTGGTGAACAAGATGCATGTGTAGGGCCCGTGTGTCTTTACTAAGGTATGTCACCCTTCAGTGGCTTATTAGTGCAATAAAGAGAGTGACTTCTGAAGGCGGTGGGAGAAGGGAAGTAATTTCGCTGAACTTCTGGGTCCTGTTAAATAGTCAGTATGGATGTAATGAGTCTTAGGTTCTCTTGAGGTTGTGTTGTGAGGCTGTGTTGTCGTGAGGCTGTGTTGTCGTGAGGCTGTGTTGTCGTGAGGCTGTGTTGTCGTGAGGCTGTGTTGTCCCGAAGCTGTGCTGGAGAGCAGCTATGAAGTCAATGTGAAGAACAGCGTTCTGCATAGTCTGCTGTAGAGCTTGTTAGTGCTTGTTGGCTTGCCACTAACTCGGCTTGTACCGAGTAGTGGTGAGGGAATCTCCGCACCCCCGTGCACTGTCTTATCGTAGTGGATTCAGCTGCTATCTGAGGATTCACTGAATTATCAGTGAAACACTGCACTGTGGTGGGACCTTCAGACTGACTCATGCTCGTTTCTGCATGACCCAGTACAATATGTCTGTGTTGCAGAGATACTTGTTGAATTGTGGGATGCAATGTGACTCTCTTCTCTCTCTCTCTCTCTCTCTCTCTCTCTCTCTCTCCATAGGACCTGTTTTAATGTTGTAGTAATTATGTTTTGCCCTGACGTCGTGATGTGACCCGGAAATAGAAAGCTTTTTGTTTACACTGAGTGAAGAAACAGACAGGAGGAGTAGGAGGTGAAGGGAGGAGAGGTAGGATGAGGGGTAAGAGATAGAGGAGGAAGACGAGGGGTAGGAGTAGGAAGAGGAGGACGAGAAGAAGTCGGAGTAGGAAGAGAGGGAAAAGGGAAAAGAAGAAGAAGAAGAGGAGGAGGAGGAGAAGAAGCAGGAGGAAGAGACAAATTATAGGATTTTACCATTGTAAGGAGTTCATCAACCTCTGGTCCCTGGCATCTCCTACAATGTTCTGATTGGCTGACTAGTTGCTTGACTTAGTTGATTTGCTTACCAGTTGATTGGATGACTAGTTAATCGACTTATTAGTTGATTGCCGTATTAGCTGATTGGCTGACTAGTTGATTAGTTTGGTTGTTTGGCTGACTGGTTGATTAGTTTGGTTGTTTGGCTGACTGGTTGAGTTCTGATAAGGCGTAACAAACAAGATTGTGAGGCAAGGCACACTCGCCAAGTGTCCATAATATACACATTTAAGGTTGGAGTCAGTGACACCACTCGTTGTTAGTGGTAGTGCTGGTGTACCGGGGAAGTAGTTAGTGGTGTACGGGGGAGTAGTTAGCGGTGTACGGGGGAGTGGTTAGTGATGTAAGGGGAAGTAGTGATGAACGGGGAAGTAGTAGTTAGTGGTGTACGGGGGAGTAGTTAGTGGTGTACGGGGGAGTAGTTAGTGGTGTACGGGGAAGTAGTTAGTGGTGTACGGGGAAGTAGTTGAAAATGAATGTTAAGTATTTGGGGAGAGAGTGAGTTCACTGGGTTGAGATGAGAGCAATCTCTGTTGCAAATGCACCACGAATGATGACTTGTAACGTCACCAGTGGAACTTCTGCTCATTGGTCCACTGGTATTATGTTAACTCGTGACGTCACCTATGCACGCCGCTGATTGGCCCACACGTATCATGCGACTCGTGACGTCACTGCAGTCGTTAATGCCAACACGTATCATGCTGACTCGTGACGTCACCGATGCACGCCGCTGATTGGCCCACACGTATCATGCTGACTCGTGACGTCACCGATGCACGTCGTTAATTGGCCAACACGTATCATGCTGACTCGTGACGTCACCGATGCACGCCGCTGATTGGTCCACACGTATCGTGCTGGTGAATGACGTCACCCACAGCATTGCAATATTCCTCCAATCAAAGGGTAATAATTAGCCTCATTATACGGGGAAAAAATCTGTTAGCACAGGACACACTTTAATTACATCGTCATTAAGCGGTAATTACAGCGTTATCAAACACTAATTACCTTATTAAATAAAGTGATCTATGATCAAAGAGAAGAGTCCTGTGTGTGTGTCAGCAACCGTGTTTTGATGCCGGTGAAGGGCTCTTGATCCGAGGGAGGTGGAGCGTCCGTCCCTTTACCCCCTCCATCCCTCTTCCCCATCCTTGGATCAGATCCTGATTATCTCCCATTCCTTCCCCCGCCTCCCCCTAGTTGCTGTATGGCCCCTGCGGGTTTAGCGCTTCTCCGTGGATACGGGATCCAATTATTTTTTCAGTTAAATTCCAATGCTCATCATTAATTATTATTACTCTTTAGTATAACTATTATTAATTTATATTATTACTTAATAATTCTATAATTGTTTTAATTCTATAGGAGAAAAAAATAGAGGGTGAAAACTATTAGTGGTGTGGAGGATGTTGGTGTTCCTTGAAGGATGTGAAGGATGTTGGTGTTCCTTGAAGGATGTGAAGGATGTTGCTGTTCCTTGAAGGATGTGGAGGATGTTGCTGTTCCTTGAAGGATGTTGCTGTTCCTTGAAGGATGTGGAGGATGTTGGTGTTCCTTGAAGGATGTGAAGGATGTTGGTGTTCCTTGAAGGATGTGGAGGATGTTGCTGTTCCTTGAAGGATGTGGAGGATGTTGCTGTTCCTTGAAGGATGTGGAGGATGTTGCTGTTCCTTGAAGGATGTGAAGGATGTTGCTGTTCCTTGAAGGATGTGGAGGATGTTGCTGTTCCTTGAAGGATGTTGGTGTTCCTTGAAGGATGTGGAGGATGTTGGTGTTCCTTAAAGGATGTGAAGGATGTTGCTGTTCCTTGAAGGATGTTGGTGTTCCTTGAAGGATGTGGAGGATGTTGCTGTTCCTTGAAGGATGTTGGTGTTCCTTGAAGGATGTGAAGGATGTTGCTGTTCCTTGAAGGATGTGGAGGATGTTGCTGTTCCTTGAAGGATGTGGAGGATGTTGCTGTTCCTTGAAGGATGTGGAGGATGTTGCTGTTCCTTGAAGGATGTGGAGGATGTTGCTGTTCCTTGAAGGATGTGGAGGATGTTGCTGTTCCTTGAAGGATGTGGAGGATGTTGCTGTTCCTTGAAGGATGTGAAGGATGTTGCTGTTCCTTGAAGGATGTGGAGGATGTTGCTGTTCCTTGAAGGATGTGGAGGATGTTGCTGTTCCTTGAAGGATGTGGAGGATGTTGCTGTTCCTTGAAGGATGTTGTGTTCCTTGAAGGATGTGGAGGATGTTGCTGTTCCTTGAAGGATGTGGAGGATGTTGCTGTTCCTTGAAGGATGTGGAGGATGTTGCTGTTCCTTGAAGGATGTGATGGATGTTGCTGTTCCTTGAAGGATGTGGAGGATGTTGCTGTTCCTTGAAGGATGTGGAGGATGTTGCTGTTCCTTGAAGGATGTGAAGGATGTTGCTGTTCCTTGAAGGATGTGGAGGATGTTGCTGTTCCTTGAAGGATGTGGAGGATGTTGGTGTTCCTTGAAGGATGTGGAGGATGTTGGTGTTCCTTGAAGGATGTGGAGATGTTGGTGTTCCTTGAAGGATGTGGAGGATGTTGGTGTTCCTTGAAGGATGTGGAGGATGTTGGTGTTCCTTGAAGGATGTGGAGGATGTTGGTGTTCCTTGAAGGATGTGGAGGATGTTGGTGTTCCTTGAAGGATGTGGAGGATGTTGCTGTTCCTTGAAGGATGTGGAGGATGTTGCTGTTCCTTGAAGGATGTGGAGGATGTTGCTGTTCCTTGAAGGATGTGGAGATGTTGCTGTTCCTTAGAAGGATGTTGTGTTCTGAAGGATGTGGGGATGTTGCTGTTCCTTGAATGTAGATGTTGTGTTCCTTGAAGGATGAGATGTTGTGTCTTGGGATTGGATGTTGCTGTTCCTTGAAGGATGTGGAGGATGTTGCTGTTCCTTGAAGGATGTGGAGGATGTTGCTGTTCCTTGAAGGATGTGGAGATGTTGCTGTTCCTTGAAGGATGTGGAGGATGTTGCTGTTCCTTGAAGGATGTTGCTGTTCCTTGAAGGATGTGGAGGATGTTGCTGTTCCTTGAAGGATGTTGCTGTTCCTTGAAGGATGTGGAGGATGTTGCTGTTCCTTGAAGGATGTTGCTGTTCCTTGAAGGATGTTGCTGTTCCTTGAAGGATGTTGCTGTTCCTTGAAGGATGTTGCTGTTCCTTGGAGGATGTGGAGGATGTTACTGTGGGTGGATGGTGGTAGTTGTCATCATGGGTGGGATGGTAGTACTTATCATGGGTGGGATGAGTGGTCTTGTCATGTTCCATGAGTGGATGTTGTTTCTAGATTGCTCATCTGAGGATGCTGATGGTGGTAGTTCATCATGGGTGGATGTGCTAGTTGCAAGGGTGGAGGTGGTGTTCCTGGGTGGATGGTTGTGTCTGATGGGTGCATATCTCTAGTTCCTAACATCATTTACAATCTATACGTTCCTAAACTGATTAAGTTTCGTCGACACAGCTGAGTATTATCTCCTGATGGTTTGGACGTAGCCTAGTAAATTCCTCAATGGCAGTCCTCCGAGTTCGATTTCTTAAGCGCAGAATCATCTGGATGCGTTCTATTTGGCAGCTGATAAACATTTAATGGAATACTTGACGATATCCTCGTTGTCCTGAAGTCTCCCAGCTCTGACTGACACTTCTCAGCACTGTGTATAAAAACCCATCCTGTGTGATGGAATATGACAGTGAAACACCATCCTGTGTGATGGAATATGACAGTGGAACACCATCCTGTGTGATGGAATATGACAGTGAAACACCATCCTGTGTGATGTAATATGACAGTGAAACACCATCCTGTGTGATGGAATATGACAGTGAAACACCATCCTGTGTGATGGAATATGACAGTGAAACACCATCCTGTGTGATGGAATATGACAGTGAAACACCATCCTGTGTGATGGAATATGACAGTGAAACAGCAGCACACTGCTGATGTATCTAGTTTTGCTAATTTAAAAAAAAAAACTCGCCTCTCTCTCTCCCTCTCTCACCCCCACTTAATTCCCCTTCCTCCCCCACCCTTCTTCCCCCTCCCCTCTCCCCCCTCCTCTCCCTCGGAATCAGCCTCTCGCTAATTATACTCTAGTTAATCGATACAACAACGGCGCGCACGCACGCACGCACGCACTGATGCATGATGGGATTTTTTGGGGAGAGAATAATTTTGGTGCGTGCCTTAACCTGCTGCTTTCTCTCTCTCTCTCTCTCTCTCTCTCTCTCTCTCTCTCTGTTTCGCTGTAAGTACAACGAAGTGGTTATGTGTTTTGAAAAAGAGAGACAGGTTTCAAAACAAGCTTTTGTTGGAACGACGTTTCGCCCTGTCGCCCTGGCGAAACGTTGACGCGATGACAGTTTCGGCAGTACGCCATTTGCCAG